>SNQJ01S0058238.1:11745-53122 GCA_010110895.2 Picea sitchensis
TAAGCCATTGTTGAACATTATATCACTGTAATAAGTTTCAGTAGCAAAGATTTATATTTCAGGGTGGTTGGGAGGTGCTAGGGAGGACTGTTGTCCTCAGAGGTTCAAGTGGGTGCTTGAACACAGGGAGTTGTAGCTTCCATCTGGTTACAGCCAGAGAAACCAAGGTGGCAAGGTGGTGTAAGGGAGAACTCTTGTTCTCTGTTATACAACTTGGTGCCTGTATGATTGGAAGTTGGTTCTTCCATCCAGTTGGTGCTGGAAACACTCAAGGAGTTGGTGCTTCCTTTTAGTTGGTGCTAGAGAAACCAGGGAGTTGGTGCTTCCTTCTAGCCGGTGCTTCCTTCTAGTGGGTGCTAGAGAAAACAGAGAGTTGGTGCTCTCAGCAAGTAGAAACTTGCAAAATAGAGGTGGTAGCCTCATTATGAGTTGGTGCTCATATGTATGATAATGTAAAGAATGTAACTATTACCTATCATATAAAGAAAAAGAGGTTTTTACCCTATATGGGTTTCCTCGGGAAATATCCATCTCTGTGTTTCTCATATATGTGTGACTGATGCTGAATGAGCCATTGTTTATTTCCCTGCATTAATGTGATCATCATTCAGTGTTTCTGCAAAGAGTTTAAAAGAAGTATAATTGTTTAAGCATGGTGACAACTAATTCACCCCCCCCCTCTCAGTTGTCCAACAATCTCAAGCAAACCTCATATCTGAAGACACTATCAAGAAATTAAAATTGGAAACTACTCCACATCCTAAACCATACCCTTTAGGATGGATATGTGACAATGCCAAATTGCATGTGCTAAGAAGGTGTAAACTTAGATTTTCCATCACTGTAAAATTTATAGATGAGGTAGAGCTTGATGTTATTCCATTGGATATTTATGGCATTGTGTTGGGAAGCCCATATTTATATGATATGAAAGCCATATTTCATCGTCATGAGAACAAATATCATTTTTTTTAAAATGGGGTTGAGTACATTGTTAGAGAACATACAAAGAAGTTGAATTTGTCAGTGGTAAATGCTGGACAAATGAAGAGATTAGTCAATGCTAGTAAGAAATTTATCCTCTTGATGATCAAACCCAAAGCCAATGTTGAAAAAGAAGCTTTCCAAGGTTGTGATGAAAAGTTTAAATTTGATTTATATGAGGTTGTTAACTAATATGATGAGATATTTTTTGAACCAAAAGGATTGCCTCCAAAAAGGGGGATCCAACATGAGATACAATTGCAGCAAGATTGTCCTGTTTCAAACATTGGTATGCACAACATGTCAGTCATGGAGAATGATAAAATTAAAAAACAAATCCAAGAGTTGTTTGACAAAGTGGTCATCATGTCAAGCACATGGCCATGTGGGTCACCAATTTTTTTAGTGCCAAAGAAAGATGGTACATGGCGCATGTGTGTAAATTTCAAAGCCTTGAAAAAGATTATGGTAAAGAATCGTTATCCTCTTCCTAGAATTGATGATTTGATTGATCAATTGAAATATGCTAGATATTTTACTAAGTTGGATTTGAGAAGTGGATATCATCAGATTATGATTGTTGAAGGAGACACATGGAAGACAACTTTCAAAATAAAACAAGGTTTGTTTGACTAGATGGCTATGCCATTTGGGCTTTGTAATGCTCATGCTACATTCATGAGTTATGAATGATTTTTTAAGGCATTTTATTGATGATTGTGTGATTGTCTACTTGGATGAAATTTTGATATATAGAAAATATCGTGAAGAGCATGTTATGCATGTAAAGCAATTTCTAGATGTCTTGAAGAAAGAAAATTTGTTTTTAAAGATGTCTAAATGTGAGTTTGGAAAGACCTCAGTTGTTTACTTGAGAAATATTGTTGGAGGAGGAGAAATAAAAATTGATCCTTCAAAGGTCAAAGTCATTTTGGATTGGCCCAAGCCCAACAATGTGACAGAGGTAAGAAGATTTTTGGGAGCAACCCAATATTGGAGAAAGTTTATTGCTAAATTCTCTTAAATTGCAGCTCCATTACATGCAGTGACAAGCATCAAACAAGTTTTCCAATGGGGAGGAAAGAAACAAAAAAATTTTGATGCATTGAAGAAGAAGATTACTTCAGCTCCAGTTCTTTCACTTCCTAATTTGAGACAACCATTTGAGATCCAAACATATGCAAGTAATTATGCAATGGAAGCAGTCTTGTTGCAACATGGTAATCCCATTTGTTTTCATTTTGAAACTTTTAATGGTGTTGTGATTAACTATCCTACTTATGATAAGGAGTTGTATGCATCGGTGCAAAGTGTGAAAAAATGGAAACATTATTTGTTGGGAAAAGAAACTATCATTCACATAGATCATCAACCATTACAATACTTACAATCACAAACAAAGTTACAACAAGCAAGGCACTTCATATGGATGGGTTTTCTACAAAAAATCCACTTGGTCATAAGGTATAAGAAAGACATTTATAACAAAGTTGCTGATATGATTTCTAGGCCTATTGTTACTGCTTCAATTATTCTTAAGCATAATTCTACCATGCATGAGAGCTATGTTGAACAATATGCTTTAGATGTTGATTTTAAAGAGGTTTATGCAACTTTGTTTCATTCTAACCAAGTTGAGGAATTGGATTACCATGTGCATGATAATCTTTTGAATCATCTTGACAAGTTATGTATTCCACAGGGTGAAAGAGTCAACATCATAAGGGAAGAACATTCTTCTCTTATTGCTGGCCACTTTGGTGTAGGCAAGACAGTGGCTAATTTGTATTTCTATTGGCCTAAAATGAATGAAAGTCTTTCAAGATATGTAAGAGGATGTTCTTTATCTGTTACAAGCAAGCCTAGCAATAGAAAGTTGGGTTTCTATACTCCACTTCTAGTTCCTTCTCATCCATGGGAAATCATTTCCATGGACTTTGTAGGAGGTCTACCTATGTCTAAAAAGAATCACTATTATGTTTATGTTGTGGTTGATCGTTTCAACAAAATGTGTATTTTGATGCCTTGTAAGAAGTAGGTTACAACTGAGAAAACGACACAAATGTTCTTTCAGCATGTTTGGGTTGCCAAAATCCATTATTTTTTATCGATATTATCGATTTATTGGGAGATTTTAGTCAATCTTATGGGAACTCATGGACACCAAAATGAAAAAAAGCACAACATTTCATCCACAAATTGATGGTGAAACATAAGTGGTGAATAGAATAGTAGTGCATCTTCTTCGTGGTTATTGCAACAAGCATCCTAAGCTTTGGGATGAGCACCTACACTACATTCAACATGCTTACAACCGGGCTAACCACTCTTCGACCCAAACATATTCATTTGAGGCATGTTTTGGTTATTTTCCAAAATCTCCTTTAGATTTTATCTTTGGGAAGGATATTTCTATTGATGGTCATTATAACGTTAATAGAGAAAATAAGTTCATTGAACAAATTCAGTTGGTGCATCAAATGGTATAGGAACAGTTGGAAAAGAGCTAAGCCAAGTACAAGACAAGACATGACAAGCATCGTGTTGATCACAGTTTCCAAGTTGGAGATGAAGTTTGGATTTACATTAGCAAGGAGAAGCTTAAAGGAGAAGGTCAAAAACTTAAACCAATTAGATATGGACCTTTCACGATTCTTGAAAAGATTAGCTATAATGCCTTCTATTTGGAATTTCCTCCATATATAAAAATGCATGCAGTTGTTAATGTTGAGAATTTGAGATTGTATGAGCCTTCTTTGATTGATGATCAAGGAGAGAATGTTCAGATTCCTTCCACAGATGATTTCTCACCAGAATATCTTTTAGAATTGCATGAGGATACAATCCTTGACAGGAGGATGAGAACTTCAAAATGAGGGAATGTGGAATACCTTTGTGTTGGTATTAAAGGCACAAATCTATGAAAATCTAGACGGATTGAGGTTGGAAAGGTGAGGGAACTACACCCTGATCTTCAGATAGATTGAAAGTAGTCTTTAGGAGGTCCAAAAGCTTCCCAATGGGGAGGAGTGATCCAAAGGATCAAAATATGCTAAAAAATCAAAGTGCTCAGAATTTCTTGAACACAAACTCGTGCATAGGCCTCATCCTCATGATCACAATGCAACTTGAACGAGTTCAAACAGAGTTTGTATGTGAGATATGTCGCATTCTTTCCACTTTTCCAAATAAGAATTTTTTTTATGACTGTACAGTCTGAACAATCCATATTGCTGACTGTGTAGACTATACTGACACATGGTAGGGTGATTATACTAACATTTGGTAGGGTGACATGGACAGACACATAGTAGGGTGACTATATAAGTGATGTGGAAGTTTTGTACATGGACCTATCCTATACTGACATGTGTCATTTAGGTGGTGAATGGGAAGGTGCCATGTGGCCTAGCCAGGGGCCGCCATGTGGCACCCCCTAATTGGTTGTTGGTAAAAGGTTTGTTTGGACTTCACTGGAATTGAACCTGCGACCTTTGGGCAAGTGGCAGTGTTGGTGTAGATCAGGCCACAAGCCTACCTACCATTTGTTTCTTAACCCTATATGCCAAAAGTTATATTTATGTTTTCTATAATGTATGGTTCGGGCGGAGAAATGGCCCGGGCCTAGCCCCATCCCTTGGCCACACCAACCTCCAACAATATGACCACCAACAATATGACCACCAACAAATAGTTAGTTCAATGGTTGGCCATATGTTCAAAAGGCATGGGGAACTCTCCAATGTTTAGCCCTGGTCACCATACTTTTCCATACGACCATGTGCACGAAGACTCCAATGGATTTGCGACAGGTGATATATTTAAGGTTGGTGCTAGGCCACATGGGCCATCCGATCGACACCTCCACCGAGAAAGGTGCCTAAGTCTCATAATTGTTCAACATAATGCCACGATTTGTGGAATGAGTGCAGTGCTGGGTTTTTGGCATGGGAAACGCCTGTGAGCTAGGTTGGTCACACACATGTGCATTTTGGCAAGAAAAGACAACAAAGAATTGGGAGAAACTTCCAGGAAGTGATTTATACTCAATTTTTGGACAAAACAGATGTAGGAAGAGGCCAGCTAGGCGTTTTTGGACATTCTCGAGCCATTAAGCTATCTATTTTTCATTCTGAGCATTGTAACGAATTAATTTTGACACTTTAAGCATTAATGAATATGCTTCATTGGAAGTTGAACCAGGAGATGTATCCCAAGAGAGGGGTGAACTCATTTATCATTTTGTTGTGTTAATGTGCTTATTTTGATGGTTGTTATGTCTATTTATGATACTCATGTTTAAGTAAAAACTCATTAATTTTTATGTGTTATACAACCTTTATCTATACCAATAACTTCAACAACATACCTCAACCAAAACCCCTCAAACATGAACCAATACTAAACTTCAGTAGTTTTGCCTCAGATCAACTCTACATTAAGCCATAAACTCCCAAGAGGGCATCCAATATATTTACAAGAAAAACCCTCAACTTGATTCATAAATTCAACACTACACATATGAGAACCATACATTTTTTCTTCTTGTAGCATTTTTTTTCCGTGGTTTTTCTGCCGCGATTTTTCTACCGCACTTTTTCTGCCACAATTTTCTTGCCGCACTTTTCCTGTTGCGATATTTTTTCCACACTTTTTCTACCGCACTTTTCCTGCCACACTTTTTCTTCCAGAGTTTTCCTGCCACACTTCTTCTGTCTCACTTTCCTACCGTAGTTTTTTTGCCGCATTTTTCCTACCGCAATTTTTCTGTCGCACTCTTTCTGCCACACTTTTCCTGCCGCACCTTTTCTGTCGCACTTTTCCTACAACAATTTTTCTATATCAATATAACCTTTCACAAAAATAGATATTCAATGATATTCAAGTGTCTTTTGAATGAGAGACCCTTGCCTCTTATTTATACTTTTATGTAGCTTCCTTAAGGGGTTATCTTCTAACCATCTTAACCCACTTTCTTTATTTGAGGGTTAACCCACTTACAACCAATTGTCCACTTAACTTAACCAGTTTCCATAATTAGTAAGTTCTCCATTAACTTTATTATTTAAATAATTTATTTTGCATCCTCTTTGACTTATAGTACACTCATCACTTCACTTTATTATTTAAATAATCTCTTCTTTGCAAACACTTTGTCTACTTTGACCTTTTTGGGCTTCTAGATGACTCATGAGGGTTCTCCAACTTCACATGGCCAAAACTCTCTAACCGTGAGGAGTTATGTGACATTCCACATACCACCGTAAATGGCATGACATGTATTATCCATCTAGAATAGTTTTACTTGCAAATATATCAAAACTCATACCATTATCCATCAAACAAACTTAGGTCCATTACCCAAACCTTTGTGCTACAAGAATTCGCTAGTGAAATTTCTTCAAGGGTTGAAATCAATGAAAACCAACCCAATTAATCAACAATCTCCCCCTTTGGCATTGATGGAAACACTCTTATGCAATATTAAATTCATTTAAGTCATTCTCTTCCTGTGACCATCACTCCCCTTGGAACCATGCCTCTCTGCTCTGCATCTGATAAATCTCTCCCACTTTGTCATCAATGGAAAATGTATCTTTCCATTTGGGGTTTCTCCCCCTCACTGAACTATCCTTGGGGATACTCCCCCTGAAACCGATCTCTGGACCTAAAATGTCCTCTTTATGGTGATTCCTCATGTAAATCTAAGACATATAAGATAAGCATTCAAAAGAATTAATTTTGGAGTAGCAATTACTCAGAGTCTCTGGCGAATATACTCAAAGGATTCCCATGGAAGCGGTTTTTTAAAGATGTCTGGAACTTGTTCTTTTGTGCCCACATATTCAACTCTGATGTTATTCTCTGCAACCTGTTCTTGTAGAAAGTGATACTTGATTGGCATGTGCTTCATCTTGGAGTGCATCACCGGGTTCTTTGAGATATTGATGGCACTTGTATTATCATAATAGATTGGAATGGGCTCATCATACTCAACCTGTATATATTCTAGAGTTTATTTCATCCATAGAACCTATGTACAACATGTTGTTGCTGCAATATATTCTGCTTAGGCTGTAGATAAGGATACTGATGATTATTTCTTTCTTATCCATGATACTAAACACTCACCCAAGTAGAACGTTGCTCCACTCGTGCTTCATCGGTCATCAATGCAACCTACCCAATATGCATCTGTGTAGGAAATAAGTGATAGATCCTTTCCTTTTGGATACCATAATCCAAACTCTTTTGTTCCTTTGAGATATCTGAAAATCCTCTTCACTGCTACGACATGTGATTCCTTTGGTGCTACTTGAAATCCTTCCACCTATCCAACTTCCTGCATTACATCTGATATGGATTTTATCACATATAGTAAGCTACCAATCATTGACATGTATTGCCTCTGGTCTGTATACTTTGAATCATCATATTTTCTCAACTTGCAACTGGTTTTCATAGGAGTGGTAACTATTTTGCAATCTTTCATTCCAAACCTATTTAACAGTTCTCTGATATACTTAGTTTGAGAAACARAAATTCCTTGGTTGCTTTGACATATCTGAAGACCCAAAAAGAAGGATAGTTCTCTGAGTAATGACATTTCAAATTAATTATGCATATCCTTTACAAATTTTTGGCTTAACCTACCATCATTGCTTCCAAAAATAATATTATCAACATAAACTTCAATTGATAAAATACTATCTTGAGTTACCTTGATGTAGAGGTTTTTGTATGCACTTCCTTTTTTGAACCCTAACTATTGTAGATATTTATCCAGTCTATAGTACCATGATCTAGGATCATGTTTTAGACCATACAAGGCCTTCTTCAATTTGCACACGTAATCCGTGTTCTCTGACAAATGAAATCCTTATGGTTTTTTGACGTATACTTCTTCTTCAAGTTCCCCATTCAGAAAAGTTGATTTCACATCCATCTGATACACTTTAATATTCTTGGATCATGCATAAGCTAAAAGAAATTGAATTGCTTCCATTCTGGCAACTGGGGCAAATGTCTTTTCAAAGTCGATTCCTTCAACTTGTGCATATTATTTACATACCAATCTATCTTTGTTCCTTGTAACATATCCATATTCATTCAATTTATTTCTGAATACCCACTTTGTACCAATCACATTCTTATTCTTTGGTCTTGGAACCAATTCCCAAGTGTCATTCTTCTCTATTTGATCTAATTCTTCATCCATGGCCTTATTCCAAAATTCATCCTTGTTGGCCTCTTCAAAATTGTTTGTTTCAATCATAGATGAGAGTGCTAGGTGTGTTTGATCTGGTGAACGGATTCTTCTTCTAGTCTCAACTCCTGCATCTTTGTTTCCAATAATCTGATTTGAAGGATGACTATTTTGTACTCGTTTTCTAGGTGTCTTTGGAGGAACTTGTTGAACCTGCTCTTATACTTCTGTTTGATCCTCTTCATCTTCCCCTTTTAATTCTTCTTCATCTTCTACTTATTCTTCATAAAGTTGTTCCATTGATTCATTTTCTTCTTCCTTTAATTCTCATCTACCCGTTTCATCAATTGTTACATTGATGTTTTCCACAACTTTTTTCAATCTCAAATTGTAACAATTGTATGCTTTCCTTGTACTTGAGTAACCAACAATTACTCATGTGTCCACACTAGAGTCAAACTTTCCCAATCTACCATCTTCTCTTTTGATGTAKCATTTGCTTCCAAATACTCTGAAGTTGTTCACATTTGCTAGTCTTCCTTTCCATAGCTCATAAGGAGTTTTKTCAATGTTGTTTATRAGAATTACTCTATTTTGAATGTGAACCACTATATGCACTGTATGTGTCCAAAATATATCTATCAATTTGGAATCCATTATCATTGTTCGAGCCATTTTCTGTATTGTCATGTTCTTTCTTTCAACAACTCCATTCTGTTGAGGTGTCTTAGCAATAAAGAATTTCCTTTTTATTCCATGTCTACTGCAGTAGTCCATAAATTCCTTTGAAGTTAAATCTTCTCCATTATCAGATATCAACAATTTGATTTTTGAATCCATTTCATTTTCAACCATTTCCTTGTAGATCTTGAAGTTTTCAAAAGCTTCTGACTTATTTCTGAGAAAGAAAATTGCAGTCATTCTTGTATAATCATCAACTAATAACATAAAATATTTCTCACCTTTTAAACCCTTTGTTGTAGTTGGTCCAACTAGATCAGTATGCACAATTTGCAGTGGTATTGTCATTGAATATTCCTTTGATTTAAACCTGATCTTTGTTTTCTTTCTTTGTTGACAATGCTTGCATAAAGTGGTGGTTGGTTTCGTGATCTAGGGCATTTATATAACTTCTTCCTTTTTTTCTGAATTTGACAAGGTTATCAAAGTGTATGTGACCCATTCTTTTGTGCCATAGCCAACTTTCATCTTCCTTTCCTAGAAAACACTTTTCATTTCCAATTTCACTTAATACATATATGTTGCTTGAAGTTCTTGCAGTTGTTGCTATCAATTTTCCTGAACCTTCTTTTCTTATCTCGCACTTTTGTGAATCGAAAGTAACTTTATGACCTTGGTCACACATTTGACTCACACTTAGAATATTATGTTTCATATATTCTACTAGTAGAACATTTTCTTCCTTGGTATTCTTGTTTCCAATTCTGATTGTGCCTTTTCCAATGATTTTAGCTGAATCATCATTTCTGAAGGAAACTGATCCATCTCTTTCCTTTCTTAATGTAAGAAACATGTATTTATCACCTATCATGTGTTTTGAACAACCATTGTCAACATACCAACCACGTTTATTCTGCTTAGCTTGTAGAGCTAGTGTGCATTCTTCATTGCTATACTGATTATGATTTCTTATCCATGTTCTCTTATGAGGTTCCTGTCTATGACTGTTGGTGTTCTATTGTGGTTCTCTAGGAGGAATTTCCATTCTGCAATCTTTGTCCATGTGTCCAAAGTTGTTACACTTGTAGAATTCCACTTCAGTTCTCAATGATTCAAACCTATTGTAACTTCTTCTCTGTGTTTCACTGGGCCTTCTTGAATAACCCTTTTGTGTATGACTTTCAAAGTTGTTTGTGTTCCTTCTGTTAGCTCTGCAATTCATAGCTTTATGTCCAAAATTATTACATGCATAACATAAACCAAAAAAGATAGTTTGATACCTGGGAGTTGAAGATCTTCTGAAAGGAGTTTCTCTTCTTAATCCCTCTTCCTCCTGAGGCCTATCTGTCATTCATTGATTCTGAAATCTAAATATTCTCGGTGGAGGAGTGTCCCTGTAATATTCTTTGTAGTTTTTCATATCCCCTTTGATTGTTTCTTCATATCTTTTTGGATATGTTTCTTTTTTTGTCGCTTTGGAGCTTGATCCCTTTCCTGTTTTATTGTATCCAAGTCGGTACTTGTCATGATGAGGCTTTTGACTATTGATAATGTCATCCAAAACTTTTGAGCTGTTCTGAATATTTTTCTCTTGAATATCCTTTCTTAGTGTGACAATCTTTACTTCCAAATTTCCAATGATCCTGTCTCTTTCTTTTAGTTTTTATTTGATTAATTCTTTAATTCTTTTATCTTCTTCTATTTGAACCTTCAAATTTGTGATCATTTGTTATAGTTCCTGAGTGTCTTCTTTCTTGTCTAGTTCTTCTCATAGCTTCTTGTTTTTCTTCTTTTCTCTTCTTATAACTTCTATGGTGCACAACAATTCTTCTCGGTAGTCAACTTCTGCCTCTTCATATTCTTCTTCAGTGTCTTTTTTATCAGATTCTTCTACTGTCATGAATAGAACTCTGTCTGTCTCACTATCACTATCTTCATCTCCATCTGATGAGGATATATCTTCTTTGGTGCATAAGCTTTTCTTGAAAGCTTTGTTTGTGGTTCTTTTTCCTTTATATGTTTGTTTTCTATTTGAGTGATCTTCATCATTCCGCTTATTTTTATTACGAGGACATTTGTTAGCAAAATGACCAATACCTTCACAATTAAAACAAATCAATGGAAACTTACATTTATATCTGCCATTGGTTGCTTTGTTTAATATTTTGACAAAGATGGCCATTTCTTCATCATGTTCTGAGATGTCACTATTGTTGCTATGTTCTTTTTCATTTTTCTTTCCCTTTTTCTTTGACCTTTTGGATGCTTTGAAAGTTGCTTCTTTTATATTTGGATTTTCCAGTTCAGTTCTCATTTCATATGTTGTGAATATTCCATGTAGTTCGTCCATGCTTATTGAGTCTAGATCTTCTCTTTCTTCTAGTGATGAAATCTTAGGATCAAATATCATAGGAAGAGATCTTAGTACCTTTTGAAAAATTACAGATTCTTTAATTTCTTCTCTCAATCCTATGATTTCATTTACTATTTCATTGACTCATAAGAAGTTAGCTGCAATATTCTCATCTTCATTCATCTCTAGTTGTTCGAACTAACCTCTGTAAGTTTGAAGCTTTGTTGCTTTGACTTTTGAATCTCCTTCATAAATATTTTGAAGTTTGTCCCAAATATCTTTAGTAGATTTACAATGTATAAATTTGGTGTATACAGATTCACAAAGACCATTCAAAAGTGCATTTGTGGATTTGGAATTATTTTGCAAGATTTTTATTTCTCTTTCATTTGTCGGTGAAACTGCTGGTTCTCTGTATCCATCTACAACGGATTGCCAAATTTCAAATCCCTGTGCCTGTATATATGTTTTCATCCTTTTACTCCAAAATGCATACTTCTGTCCATCAAACTATAGTATTCCATTTTTATACATGTAGTTTCTCTCTATGATCTACCTTTCAGTGGTTAAACTGATTTTTGAAGGAACTTGCTCTGATACCAATTGTTGGATTACTGAGAGGGGGTGTGAATTAGTAATAGATAAATTTTATCCTTTTCAACCACAAAATGAAAGTGTTATATCAATGTATCATTATCATCCAATAGTTGCAGAGTAAATAAACAGAGAACAAATGAAAAATCATACACATACACAGTACATTAGTGTTTTACGTGGAAACCCAAAGCGGGAGAAAACCACATAATTATTTTTCTTATATTTCTTTAAGAGTTACATTCATTGGAAGCACCAACTTCCTTTGTTTTCCAGCTACAACTGGAAGGAGGCTCCAACCCCCTAATTTCTCAGGCTACAACATGAGGGAATCTCCAAATCCCCAATTCTTTAGCTACAACCAGAAGGAGGCTAGAACCCCCTATGTTCTCTGGTTACAACTAGAAGGTGGCTACAACCACCTATCCTTTCCCTGTCCAACCACCCTTAAATATAAGTGCAAAATGTAGAAATTGAATGTCATTGAGAAACTTGTCACTGTATACTCATCAACTAATCTAATTTGATCACATATACCTCAACTGTAGAAAATGAATATGTCACTGAGAAACCTGTCACTATATACTCATCAACCAATCTGATCTGATCACATATACCTCAAATGTAGAAACCAAATATGTTACTGAGAAACCTGTCATGGTATACTCATCAACCAATCTGATCTGATCACATATACCTCAAACACTATACCACAACTCTGTACCTCAAACCATGTTCTATAACCTCACTATTATACAAACTCTATCTATACTAGTAACTTCAGCAACATACCTAAACCAAAACCCCTCAAACATGAACCAATACTAAACTTCAGTAGAACTGCCTCATATCAACTCTAAAGCAAGACATAAACTCCTAAGAGGGCATCCAACAAATTTACAAGGAAATCCCTCAACTTGATTCATAAATTCAACACTACACATATGAGAACCATACCTTTTTTTCTTCTTGTAGTGTTCTGTTGCCATGGTTTTGTTGCCGCGAATCCCCTGCCATGATTTTTCTGCTGCAATTTTTCTGTTGTGGTTTTTTTGCCACACTTTTCCTGCTGCAATTTTTCTTCTGCACTATTAAGCCCTAAATAGTGGCTCATTACCCCTTAATTGGGGGATATCACATTAGTAATGTTGTTTTATTTCGTCTTTAGTCCATTAGTTGTAATTATACCTCCTAGTTTCCTATATATACCAAGGAGACATTTTCATTTGGAATCATCTGGTATTTGAACATTTATGTGGGAATAAGGAGGTTTCCCCCTTGAAGAGGCTTATTATATGAATTTATCTATTTTTCAAGGTGTTGAGTACTTATTTTGAGGTTTTTCTATGCTATATTGATATTTGGTTCCTAACATATGGTATCAGATCTCAAGGTCTTGGGGTTTCGTTGCTACATTTGAGACACCTTGAAATTTTTACTATAACATTTTGTATACAATGATTCAGAAGGAACGTCTTGGAGGATATTTAGTAGATGGAGCAAGGTATGTTGGGTTAAAATTTCATCTCCTAAGGCCTTATACTTTCAGAGATACAACCTTTCTAAGATAGGGTTCTGGAATCATCCTGAATATAGTCATTGCAGAATTTTCACTATAAACTTTTTTATGTAACATTTCAGACCCTAAAATCCAGAGGGTATTCACATAAATTAATCAGGTATCTGTGGTAAAATTTTTATCTTCTGGGTCATGTTACATTTTTAGATACACCCTGTGGAAGATAGGGTATCTGACTAGTCCTATTGACTAGTCTAAAGTAGGTGTTCTAGGTAAAACAATCATAATGTCTTCCTAGAGTATCTAAATTGAGTGAGACAAGTTACATTGGATAGTGGATAGCCCGTAGTAGTTCTGGTATGAGTTTCATAATTTTATATCAATTATTTTGTGCAGGGCATGCTATACAAGTGAGATCTCCTGGAAAGGAAAACAATCAACAAGTTGTGGGGAATTTACCATAAATTCCACTTGGCACATCCCATTGTGATCAGACCTGTGGCATTGCAAAGAAGAAATATCAAATACATACAAAAAAGAAAATTTGATACTCAGAAGGGCCGAAATTTTGGAGATACAATAAACAGAAGATTGTCTAGTAGAACCACCTCAAAATCAAGGTTTAAAGTGATAATTGGCCAACATGCCACCAAAAAAGGGAACTTCTACACCAAACAAGCCTCCAAACAATCCTACTTGCACTCTTGATGAAGGTGAAGAAATGTGTAGGGACATAAATGATTTACAAAATATGACAGTAACAAAATATGAACTACAAGAGATGGAAGCTAAGTTGGAGGAAATAAATACTAAGATGGATGGCTTAAAAAGGGAGATCATGGAAGGATTGAAAAATTTCCTAATAGAGAGGACACCTGAAAGTGAAAATGTATCCCATGAAATTCATGATGAGGACACAAGGAAGGTGAATCAAGAATGGAGAAAATTTAACTTTGGGTTGAATACCAACCACATTCCTAAGATCGATATGAGGAAGTTTGATGGCAAGGACCCTATCACATGGATACTTCAGATGGAGCAATTCTTTGATCTACATAATGTGCCACATACACAAAAGGTATGAATTGCTTCTTTATATTTAGAACCCAATCAATTTGTATGGCATCAATGGCTTTGTTCTCGCAAATCACTCATCACTTGGACAATTTTCACGGAAGAAATGATAGCACACTATGRAGATACAAGGAGAAATACCTTCTTTAGCCAATTGATAAATCTCAAGTAAAAGGATTTAGTTACAGAGCACATTGAGAACTTCCAAAGATTGAATATAAAGGTAATGGATATTCCAGATGAGCACTTTATTGATGTATTCATAAGAACTTTAAAGGATAACATTCAACACGAGGTTCGACTTTGGGAACCCAAATCATTGGAGAATGCATTTAGGGTGGCAAGAAATTTTGAAAGTAAATCAATGGCTATGGCTACTAGACGGACCAATACTAACATCTATAGAGAGAATAATGCTCCTTCTTCTAAAACACCTCAACCTACAAGGTTGACACCTCAACAATTGGAGGAAAGAAAAGAAAATGGTTTATGCTTTAATTGTGACAATAAGTATAGTAAGGGACATAAGTGTGGTGAGAAGAAATTATTCTACATAGATTGTGAAGAGGAAGAAGAACAAGAACAAGAACATGAACCATCTCAAGATGAAAATGTAGAATCAATTTCATCTGAAGAGTTGACTCCCACGATATCATGTAATGCATTGGATGGAATTAGCACTCCTCAAACCCTCAAGATCGAAGGATATATCAAAAAGAAAAAGGTAATAGTCCTAATTGATTCTGGAAGTACTCATAATTTCATTCACTATAAATTATCCAAAGCTATCAATTGCTTTGTATATCTAGCACTAGAGTTTCAAGTAATGATTGCAGATGGAGGAACTATCAATTGCTCAGGAAAATGCAATAAGATCAATCTTACTATGGGGGAATATGTAACGAATAGTCCAATGATTGATATACCCATGGGTGGTGATGATGTTGTACTAGGAATCCAATGGTTACAATCATTAGGAACAGTGGCTTTTAATTTTCAAGAAATTTTCATGAAATTTTCATTAGAAGGAAAAGAAATTGAGTTAAGAGGTATCACAGGGAAACCCAGTATGGTGATAATCTCTAATGGCATGACAAAATTATTGAAAAAGGGGCATCAAGGTGTTAGTGCACAACTATGCTCACTAGATGCTCAAACATCTAAGCCATATATTCCTCTATATATCCAAGGGATCATTGATAAGCATTCCAAAGTATTTGAAGATATTCCCAAAGGTCTTCCACCCACTCGAAATCATGATCATGATATTCACCTAATTCCTGGGAGTCTTCCTCCTAAAATCAGGCCATACAGATATCCTTATTCCCAAAAGAGTGAAATTGAGCGCATGGTTGAAGAAATGTTAGAGGCTAGCATTATTATACCTAGCCAAAGTTCTTACTCTGCACCAGTGGTAATGGTATTCAAGAAAGATGGCTCATGGCATATATGTCTAGATTATAGAGAGCTCAACAAATCACTATTAAAGTTAAGTTTCCCATTCCTGTCATCGATGAATTGCTATATGAACTACATGGAGAAATCTATTTCACAATGTTAAGCCCTAATATTGGCTCATTACCCCTTAATTGGGGCATATTATATTAGTAATGCTATTTTATTTATGTCGGCTTTAGGCCATTAGTTGTAATTATACCTCCTAGTCTCCTACATATACCAAGGAGACATTTTCATTTTAATCATCTTGTACTTGAACATTTAGGAGTAGTGGTCAAGGAGGTTGCCCCCTCAAAGAGGATATCATCTGTGAAATTATCTCTTTCAAGGCATTGAGGTACTTTTAGGGTTTTCTATGCTATATTGATATTTGGTTCTTAACATATGAGGTATGTCGAGCTCAAGGTCTTGGAGTTTATTTTGCTACATGTCCCGAGACACCACAGATTTTCACTATAACTTATTTTTCTACAATGTTTCAGAAGGAATGGCTTGGAGAATATTTAATAGGCGGATCAAGGTACGTTGGGTTTAAAATTAAACTGAGACTATACTTTAGATACAACCTATACAAGACAGGGTTATGGAATCATACACGAACTACAAAAGAAGATGGATTCAATGGAAGATATGTTGGATACACTGAAGATGGATGGAAGTTGGATACTAATATGGATGGACAAATGGAAGTATTGAAAAAATTTGTAGCAATTGAAAATGCATCCCATGAGGGAATTCATGATGAGGACACAAAGGAAGATTGAATCAGAATGGAGAAACTCCAACTTTGGTTTGAAGACAACATTCCTAATATTGATATGAGGGAAGTTTGATGGCAATGACCCAATCACATGGATACTTCAGATGGAGCAATTCTTTGATCTCCATAATGTGTACTACATACACAAAGGGTACAAATTGTTTCTTTATATTTAGAACCTAATCAATTTGTATGGTACCCATTAACTGTTCTCACAAAATCACTCGTCCTTGGACAATTTTCACCTTGGAAGAAATATTAGCACACTATAAGGATACAAGGAGCAATACATTCTTTAGCCAATTGAGAAATATCAAGAAAGGTTCGATTCACAGAAACACATTGAGAACTTCAAAGATTGAATATAAAGGTAACGATATTCCAGATGTGCCTTGATTGATGTATTCATAGGAACTTTAAAGGATAAAATTAAACATGGGGTCCACCTTTGGGAACCCAAAATCATTGGAGAATTCATTCAGGTGTTAGAAATGTTGAAAGTAAAAATGGCTATGGCTACTAGGGGACCAATCCTAACTTTTATAGAGAACAATGCTCCTTCTTCTAAAACACCTCAACAATTGGAGGAAGAAAGAAAAAGGTTTATGCTTTGGTATTGTGGCCGAAGAAGAATACGATGGGGACATGTGGTGAGAAAATTATTAGAGTGTGAGAGGAAGAAGAACAAGAACAAGAACCATCTCAAGATGAAAGCATTGAAGCATTTTTGTATGAAGAGTTGACTCCACGATATGAGTGTAATGCATTGGCTAGAATTGCCACTCCTCAAACCCTCAATGTCGAGAGGGATATATCAAAAAGAAAAATTAATAGTCCTAATTGATTACATTAATCATAATTTCATTCACTATAAACTAGCCAAAGATCTCCATTGCTTTTTATATCTAGCTTGAGTTTCAAGTAATGATTACAGATGGAGAGGAAGAACTATCAATTGCTTAAAATCTGATAAGATCAATCTTACTATGGGGGAATATATGTAATAATGAATAGTCCAATGATTTCTATACCCATGGGTGGTGCTTGAAAATGTTGTACTAGGAATCCAATGGTTACAATCATTAGGAACAATGGCTTTTTAATTTTCAAGAACTTTTCATGAAATTTTCATTGGAGAAAAAAATTGAGTTAAAAGAGGTATCACAGGGAAAATTGGTAAGGTGGATAAGCTCTAACACCATGACAAAATTATTGAAAAAAAGGGGCATCAAGAGGCGTTATTGCACAACTATTCTCACTAGATGTTCAAACATCTAAGCCATCTATTCCCCTCAAGATCTCAAAGGATCATTGATAAGCATTCAAGAGGCTGTGAAGATATTCCCAAGATCTTCCACCACCCTAGAAATCATGATCATGAAATTCACCTAATTCATGGGAGTGGACCATCCCATCGAGCCATCTGAGATACCCTTACACCCAGTGAGAAGAGTGAGAGTGAGTGCATGGTTGAAGAAATGTTAGAGGCAAAAATTATCAGACCTAGCCAAAGTTCATACTACACCGGTGGTAATGGTATTCAGAAAAGATAGCTCATGGCGTATGCTGTCCAGTTTATAGAGAGCTCAACAAGATAAGTATTAAAGATAATTTTTCCATTCGAGTCATTGATGAATTGTTAGATGTGAACTACATGGAGCAATCTATTTCAAAAATTGGATCTTTGTTCAGGTATCATGGGATCAAAATGAAGGAAGAAGATATCCCAAAACAACATTTTGAACTCATGAAGGCCACAATGAATTTTTGAGGTCGTACCTTTTGGATTTACAATCACCAAGGGTTGATGAATTCCATTTTCCAACCCTTCCCTTGGAAAATTTTTGTTAGTATTTTTTATGATATACTAATCTATAGCAAAGTCTTAGGAGGATCATGTCGCACATGATACGACCACTTGAGTTCTACAACTACTAAAGGGCAACAAGAGTATATGCCAAACCATCCAAATGTTTCTTTGGGTAAAGAGGTAGAGTATTTGGGTCATATTGTATCTCGAGGTGTCAAGGTAGACCCTAATAAGATTAAGGCCATGATGGGTAGGTGATTCACATTAAAAGAATCTTAGGGATTTTGGGTTTGGCAGTTTACCACCGCGCCAATTTTGTTTTGAACTATGGAAGAATAGTAGCATTTTTAACGACACTAACTAAGAATGCATTTTCATGGACTCTAGAGGCAACTAAAGATTTTTGAACAGCAAAAGAGGTGATGTGTAAAAGCTCCTGTCTTGACCACTACCGCAAGCTTCTGAAAACCCTGTGGAATGTGATGCCTCGGGAAATGGGTGGTGTTGTCTAATGGAAGAAGGAGGCCCTTTTGAAAGTCGACCACTCAAGGGAAAGGGACTTACACAAACCCATTATGAGAGAAAGAAATGATGGAAATACTACATGCATTGAAGAAATGGCATCCTGCTTAATGATATAGGCACTTCAAGGTCAAAACAAAATCCTTGATAGTCTTAAATACTTGTTGGAAAAAAGAATATCTTTAGAAGAACAACAAAAATGGGTAAGTAAGGTATTGGGTTATGATTTTTGAAATCATTTATAAAAAGGGAAAAAATTTTGTGTGGCGGATGCACTCTCTCGAGAAAGGATGAATATGTTGGAGCTCTCTGTCTTATCTCGATCATCCAACCCGATTGGATAATAGAAACAAGGGATGAATGGAAGAATGATGAAAAGTGTGGATTCTCATTCAAAGGTTACCCAGCGAGGATTCCGATTACATCGAGATACATTTACATGGAAAAATGATTCACTATGGTACAAAGATGGCTTTTATTTATGTAGAACTCCCAACTCAAACAAAAGGTACTATTAGATTGCACCTCTCTGTGGGAGGGCACTCGGGATTTTGAAAACCACCATGCCAGAGTCGAGAAGGATTTTTTATCACCTTGAAAACTAATGTTCAAAGTTTGTGAGGTAGAATGTTTGGTTTGCCAACAAAATAAGGTGGAAACAATTAAGACCCAGTCTTTTACCTTCTATCCATCCCAAGTCCAGCCTTTGGGAGGAGGTTTTCATGTGGGTTTCATCATGTAGCGTTACCAAATTCCGGAAGAGTGTCATCATGGTGATTGTTGATAGATTTGACCAAGTACACACACTTTTATTCACTCTCTCATCCCGCTAAACTGGTATAGCTGCACCACCACATTCGAGCAGTTCAAAAGCTACATGGTAGCCAAAGATTGTGTATGTGGCAGTCCCATCTTCATTGAACATTTTTGGACAAAATTATTTTCTTGTTTGGGTACTCAATGGTGGCTCATAGCTCATCCTATCATCCTCAATCATTGGACAGGCTGATTATATTGAACAGAGTAATGGAAGGCCGTTGCTTTGTCTCGATAAATAAACATAATGGTTCAAATGGTTACACTTGGAAGAATGGTGGTATAACACTTCCCTTTCACACTGCAACAAAGGCCTGTTTATGGGGCACATGGATACCACCATTTTTTCCATCACTTCTTCTCTAAACCAAAAATCTAAGGTTCAAGCAATGGAGAATCCTTCGAGGAATCAATAAGTTCTCAAATCTTAAAAAGGACAACGACCATGGCATAAATTCAATGAAACAACAAATGAGATCAATATATGGTAGTGAAGAAGTTTTGAAGTAGAGGATAGGGTGTTTTGAATTCACAACCATACAAACAAATGTCCCTTGAGCAAGCCAAGAAGGATAATAAATTATCCGCAAAGTACTATGTAAGCCTTATAAGGTGTTTGCAAAGATTGGCACTATAGCATCTACAAATTGGGTTACACGCATCTTCCTTGAGTACACCTAGTTTTCCATGTTTCATGCTTAAAGAAGGTTATAGGCGACAATATCCTAGTTCAAACTATATTGCTCGAACTTGATGAGGAAGGAAAAATCATATTGAATCCAGAAGCCATCAACGACCTGAGAATTCTCGGTGAGGAATGGGCCATTTGAGTATCTCGTGCAAATGGAGGCTCTGGAAGCTAAAGATTCCATGGAAAGATGAGTCTTTTATATAGAAGCATCCAGAGTTAATAAAGCGTTGTGGACAACACTTGTGTCTCTCCAAGGAGGGCATGTTGAAGAAGCCCTAATATTGGCTCATTCTGCCTTGTAATTGGGCATATTATATTAGTAATGTTATTTTATTTATGTCGGCTTTAGGCCATTGGTGTAATTATACCTCCTAGTCTCCCTATATATACCAGGAGACATTTTCATTTGAATCATCTTGTACTTGAACATTTAAGTGGGGGTAAAGGGAGGTTTCCCTGAAGGAGAGCTTATCATGAAATTAGCTATCTCTTTCAAAGAAAAAGTGCGTTGGTACTTTTACGAGGGTTTTCTATGCTATATTGACATTTGGTTCTTAACACACAAAGTTGGATCCAAGTTCAGGGTATCATCAGTTAGAATGAAGGAAGAAGGTATCCCAAAACAACATTCAAACTCATGAGGCCATTATGAATTTTGGTCATTCCTTTTGTGCTAGATGCACCTTCCATTCAAGGGTTGATGAATTCCATTTCAAGCCCTTCCTTGAAAAGAAATTTGTGTTAGTATTTTTTTGATGATATACTAATCTATAGCAAAATATTGGGAGGATCGTGTTGTTTGTATATGTTGACAAGGTGATACAACTACTTTAAAGAACTTGTCGATATATGCAAACCATCCAAATGTTTCTTTGGAATGAAGGGTATAATATTTGGGTCATGTGTATCTCATGAAGGTGTCAAAAGTAGACCCTAACTGTATTAAGTGGAAATGGACTAGCCAATTCCCAAAACATTGAAGAATCTTACTTAGAGGATTTTTGGGTTTGACAGTTACTACACTTAAAAGTTTGTTCGACACTATGAAAGAATAGCACCACAACTTTAATGGAACTAACTAAGAAAGATGAATTTTCATGGACTCCGGGAAGCAAGCAAATCTTTTGAACAACTTAAAGAGGTGATGTACCAAGAAGCTCCTATCTTGACAACTCTAGACTTCACAAAAACCTTTATTGTGGAATGTGATGCCTCGGGGAAATGGGTGGTGTTGTTCTAATGTAAGAAGGAAGGTCCCTAGAAAGTCGACCACTCAAAGGGGAAAGGGACCTACACATACCCATTTGAAGGAAATGATGGCAATACCACATGCATTGAAGAAAAAACATCCTTACCTAATAGGTAGAACTTCAAGGTCAAAACAGATCGATAGTCTTAAATAGGTAGGAACTTCAAGGTCAAAACAGATCATGATAGTCTTAAATACTTCTTGGAACAAAGACTATCTTCAAAAGAACAACAAAAATGGGTAACCAAGATATTGGGTTATGATTTTGAAATTGTCTATAAAAAAGGGAAGAAAAATGTTGTGGAAAATGCACTCTCAAGGAAGGATGAATATGTTGAGGCCTTTCTCCGTGCTATCTCGATCATCCAACCCAATTGGATAATAGAAGCAAGGGATGAATGGAAGAATGACAAAAAAGTGTGGACTCTCATTCAAAGGTTGCAGAAGGATTCCAGTGCATCAGATACATTTACATGGAAAAATGATTCACTATGGTACAAAGATCTCTTATATTTATGTAAGAACCCCAAACGCAAACAAAAGGTACTATTGGAATTGCACACCTCTCCAGTAGGAGGGCACTCGAAATTTTTAAAAACCTACCAGAGGGTCAAGAAGGATTTTTTTTGGGATGGCCTTAAAACTGATGTTCAAAGGTTTGTGGTAGATTGTTTGGTTTGCCAACAAAATAAGTTGGAAACAATTAAGACCCTAGGTCTTGTACTTCCATTAGCCATCCCAAGTTAGCGTCGGGAGGAGGTTTCCATGGATTTCATCACAGGGTTACTGAAGTCTGAAGGAAATAGTGTCATCATGGTGATTTTTGATAGACTGACCAAGTACGCACACTTTTGTGCACTCTCTCATCCCTTCAAAGCCAGTACAGTTTCCACCACATTCATGAAGATTGTTCAAAAGATACATGGCAACCCAAAGATTATTGTAAGTGACAGAGATCCCATCTTCACTGGACATTTTTGGACATAATTATTTTCTTGTTTGGGTACTCAATTGGCTCACAACTCATCCTATCATTCTCAATCTGATGGACAGACTGAGATAGTGAACAAAATTCTGGAAGGCTACCTTTGTTTCTTTGTCTCTGATAAACAAACACAATGTTTCAAATGGTTATGCTTGGCAGAATGGTGGTATAACACTTCCTTTCATACTACAACAAAAATGACACCATTTATGGCACTCTATGGATACCACCCTCCTTCCATCACTTCTTCTCTAAAAGAAAAATCTAAGGTTCAAGCAGTGGAAGATCACATCAAGAATCAAAAACAAGTTCTCCAAATATTAAAAGACAACCTGACCATGGCACAAAATCACATGAAACAATAAGCAGATCAACATCGTAGTGAAATAAGTTTTGAAGAAGGGGTTGATTATTTTTAAGACTACAACCATACAAACAGATGTCCCTCAAGCAAGCCAAGGAGGATAATAGATTATCACCAAAGTACTATGGCCCTTATAAGGTGTTACAAAAGATTGGTACTATGGCATACAAATTGGAGTTGTTTGCATCTCCACGAGTACACCCAGTTTTCCATGTTTCATGCTTAAACAAGGTTATAGGTGACAAGATCTAAGTTCAAACTATATTTCCATAACTTGACGAGGAAGGAAAAATCATATTGGAGCTTGAATCCATCACTGACACATGAATTCGCTAGCTGAGGAATAGATCCATTTCAGAGTATCTTATTAAATGGAGGAAACTACCGGCTGAAGATTCCACTTGGGAAGATGAGTCATTTATACAAAAGCATCCAGAGTTACTCAAGCGCCGCGGACAACACTTGTCTCAAGGGGAGGGGAATGTTAAGCCCTAAATAGTGGCTCATTACCCCTTAACTAGGGCATATTACATTAGTAATGTTATTTTATTTATGTCATCTTTAGTCCATTAGTTGTAATTATACCTCCTAGTATCCTATATACACCAAGGAGACATTTTCATTCGGAATCATATGGTATTTGAACATTTATGTGGGCATAAGGAGGTTTCCCCCTTGAAGAGGCTTATTATATGAATTTCTCTCTTTTTCAAGGCGTTGAGTAATTATTTTGAGTATTTTCTATGCTATATTGATATTTGGTTCCTAACACGCACTTTTCCTACTGCACTTTTTCTTCCACATTTTTCCTGTCGCACTTTTTCTTCTGCACTTTTCTTGCTGCACTTTTTCTGCCGCAGGTTCCCTGCCGCACTTTTTCTACTACAATTTTTCTAGCACTTTTTCTACCGCACTCTTTCTGTTGCAATTTTTCTGCCACACTTTTCCTGCCACACTTTTTATGCCGCATTTTTTCTGCTGCAGTTTTCCTACCGCACTTTTTCTGCCACAATTTTCCTATCGCACTTTTTCTCTATCAATAATATCTTCCCAAATAACCTTTCAAAAAAATAGATATTCAATGATATTCAAGTGTATTTTGAATGAGAGACCCTTGCCTCTTATTTATACTTTTATGTAGCTTCCTCAAGAGGTTACCTTCTAACCATCTTAACCCACTTTCCTTATTTTAGGGTTAACCCACTTATAACCACTTGTCTACTTAACCTAAACACTTTCCATAATTGGTAAGTTCTCCATTAAATTTATTATTTAAATAATTTCTTTTTCATCCTATTTGACTTATAGTACACTCATCACTTCAATTTATTATTTAAATAATTTCTTCTTTGCAAACACTTTGACTACTTTGACCTTTTGGGGCTTCTAGATGACTCATGAGGATTCTCCAACTTCATATGGCCATAACTCTCCAATCGCGAGGAGTTATGTGACTTTCCACATACCAAAGGAAATGGCATGGCATGTACAATCCATCTAGAATAGTTTTACCTGCAAATATATCAAAACTCATACAATTATCCATCAAACAAACTTGGGTCCATTAGCCAAACCTTTGTGCTACCATAATTCACTACCAGACTTTCTTCAAGGGTTGACATCAATGAACACTAACCCAATTAATCAACAACTCAAGCCTTTTCATTTTCAAATCACCCAGCCACCCACAGGCCATGCACACTACTCCAAAAACTCACTTCTAAACTAATTTCAAATTATGATAACATTTAATTAATAAAGAAAAATGAAAGAACACCATAACAACACATGCAATAATCAATATTCATGCTAGACTTAAAAAGAATACTTAAACGTGCCATGCACAACAATAACCAACAAGCATGCACATTGTACAAATGAATATCAGAGACAATAATTAATACACAATGGAGATAAATATATCAACAAGGAAACCATGACAAATAACACTTATCTTAATCACAACCATTCACCAATTGGTTGCAGACCAAGGATGTTCCACCCAACCATAGACACTATTGTTCCAAGTCTCAATATTAGGTCACCCTCGAGCCAGGGCTATGAATCCACAAGGATGCTTCCAGGGTGTCACTCAGCTTCCCAAACTAGTCAACACTCAATCTCTCACATGTTTCTCAACACACAACAATCCAAGTACACCAACTCTCTTCTCTCCATCCTAAAGAACCCAAGAGAATGGACCCACTTCTTTGCCACATAGTCCCTTATGTTGTCCACCTCCATCTAGGGCTCCAATTTATCTAGTCAAGAATCTCCATGTTGGGACTCTCAACATTCATAGTTGTGAATAAAATCTAGTACATGCCAATGCATCTCAAGCATGCAAGCACAAATTCATGGCTGGAATACACCAGTCATTACTACAACCAAAAAACAATGGCTCTTCCTCAACAATTCACTCCCATGTCCCAATCCAAGAACAAGAATGAATGAGAAATGAATGAGTGACAATGAATGAAATTGTGAACAAAGTGGAGAGTGTGAACAATGAACAATGAGTGAACCCCCATACAACCAAAATATGGGTTTATATATTTACTTGGAAATCAAGAACCACATGGCCTTCCCCAAGAAGCTCTTGTAACCACTTCTCTCAATTAAATCAATTATGAGTAAATAAAATATAATAAAAATAATTAGCCCCTTAAGCCCTCTCTCTCGCAGAATCATAACCCCCTATAACTCTTGTTTATCTAGGAGGATCTAAGGAATTCTCATAGAGGTCCAGGAGGATCCGAAACACTCATAGAGATCCAAGGGGATCCATAAATGCTCAAAATTATACCATCTAAAATCATCTCGAAAATGGCATCAATGTGTAGATCTTGTCGGTATCTTTCCAATGAAGAAAACATCAAGTCAAACAAAGTTCATATGCAAAAGTTATACGCAGTGAAATTTCAGGCCAAATAGGTAAAGTTAAAGGTCAAAGGGAAAAATAGGTGACATGTGTCGCCATTGTAAGGGTGATATTTGGAACACGGCCATACAACAGGTGATGTGGCATATCCAGTTGGCAAGTGAGTTGGAATATGACTGGGAAGATCATACCTCCAAGTGGCCTGGTTACAGGTTGACAAGTGGGCTAATGACATGTTGACACATGACAAGGTTGGCTAATGAGAGACTTCCACGTGGCAGATCCCCATTGAATAGTACTAGTTAAGGTATATTAATATGTCATATATGTCCTCCATAACCATGACCTCCATAACCACCTAAATCCTTAACACAAGCCCCACTACCAATGCACCATAGCATGTGACTTAACCACTATATGTCATATATTTTATTTAAAGTTGAAATAGGGAAAAGGTTTTGAGGACTAGCCCCAGCCCCCTATCCATATATATGACAGCCTAAATGGGCCTAATGGTTAAGAACACGTGGTTCCTCCTAAGAGGTCACAAGATCAAATCCAGAGGGGGGTAAGGTATGTATACCTCCATAGACTTTACCAGTCAAATCACTGGGTGGAGGGGGTCCCTTGTCCCACAAACAAGGGGGTCTCATGCACCAATTTGGTGTTTGTCTTGGTCGTGACCTTAAAAATAGATTATTATTATTATTATTATTATTATATTACCACATGAACAAGTTATACCAACAGAGGGGCTTAACAATATTCGCACGAGATTTTAGTTGTACCATATATATTATACATATATATAGTATATAGTTCAAAACTATATACTATATATAAAATATATTTAACCATACATGCCATGTAAATAAGATATGTGGGTTTTGAACCTTGGACCTTCCGTCAACCAAACAACTTACATCTAATAGTCTAACCAATGGGCCAACAAACCCACATTTAACAAGATTCCCTCTTAATATAGTAATGAAGTTGCATTAATAAGCTGACAGAGGTTGGAGGTCGTGCCCTATATATTGGGCACATATCCCAACACATACATACATCCTGAGAATGCACGGAGTTTGAGGTATGCACATATCTAGAGATAGGGAATGAATCCTGAGGAAGTACATAAAACATGGAAGTACATGAATAGTACAAGCTGAGTTAAATGTCATTTCGTAAAACGTGCCATGATGTATATTGACAGAACATAGGAACTTTATACTCATTTTCACGATTTTTCACAAGGATCATGAATTTGAGTTATATTTTGTGATTTGAATTCATTTGTAAAAGTATTCACTCAATTTTCCATTAATGGGTATTTAATGCATTGTTTTGCGTGCTAAAGAGGATGAAATTGAGCCAGTTTGAAAATATTTCGAATTTATAGTTAAAATTCTCATAATTTTGCAAACATTTCAATGGTGAAGTTATTTTCTTGTCTTGGGTAATGAAATTTAATAGAATCCATTAAATTGGAAAATGTAAGTCATTTTACATGTGATTTTGGTATTTGAGATGGAGAAATCAATTTTCATTGGATTAATGGGAACTTAAAGATGAAACAAAAGTATGTAATTTGAGTTCTTTTATTTATTGTTGTGTCATCTCATCATTAAACACAGTTAATCTTCATCTTATGAGTTTTTGGGTAAAAATCACATCATCAAAATTCTCTGAACCACCCCAATACGATCAGTAAATTAATTTTGAATCAAGTTAGATGTTTTATGTATATATGTATAAAGAAAAGTGGTGTCTAAGGATTTTAGGATCAAGTGGTATCATATCTAGTTTTGGCATGTGTTGCAAGTTGTTGATGTGACATCATATTCAATAGTCCAGTTGGTGAATATTTTAAAGACTCTTATCAAGAAAAAAAGATGCGTAAATCTCTCATGAAATTGAGGCTACAAAATAACATTAGATGACAAATACAAAAGTAGAATTCTGAGTTGAGGATGCAGTTGCAAGCTCTTGAGGAAGAGAAGAAAAGGATGCAAGATCGACTATTATGTCATGAAGATTTCTACATGAGCATTTTTCATGAATTAGAAAGAAAGTTGCAGATAATGGCACCATCAATCAATAAAGTTGGACAAGTAAAGAATGTGAAGTCTCCACTACAAGAGATACTATCTCTCTCCAAGAACATGATCGAGAAAGAAGACTCCTCATATTTTTCTTCTTCCAGACAAGATGGAGAATGCTCAAGGGTAGTTGAAGAAAAGATAACTTTAGATGAAGAAGTCCTACATAAGCAATTGGCCTTACCTTCTAGTCCAGAGAAAAGTAACATGTGTAAGTCATATTCAAGGAAATATGTGGATGCTATATGAGAAATAATGATGACTTTTCCCACTGGTAAATGGTCTAGTTATCCATGTGCTTCCTGTGGAACTAGCAACCATGATATGGAAAATTGTTGAAGAATATAGTATGTGCAATTAAATCCCTCTAATAAGGAGGAATATCATTTCTCAAGTCAGAGGAAAAGGAGGAATGATAAGAAGGGATCGTGGAATAAGACACTCTACTCTTATTGTGGTAACAATAGACACTAAATTGAGAAGTGTTGGACACTTTACCTACACTTATTTTCGAAGAAGAATAGAAAATGCATGAAGACACTTGTGAGAAGAAAAGAAACAAATCCAGATGAAGTCAATGGTCTTACTGAAAGGCTTTGGAAAGAATACTTCCTGATGACTAGTCTTGGAAAATTGATATATGAAGACATCGAAGAATGGTTCATGGATAGTGACTCATCTTGCCACATGATTGGGATGAGATCAGTATTTTTGAATTTCTCAGATTCCGACACATATTTCTTTGTGGGATATGGAACCAACACCATAAAATAAATAAGACGGTATGGATATGCAAGATTCCATCTCGAGTTAGGAGGATTTATGGGAATTGAACATATGTTTTATGTTCCATATTTAAAGGTAAACCTACTCTTAGTTGTAGCATTTGAGGATAATGGTTATGCAATTACATTCTTGAATGGTCATGTACTACTGTACTCAAAAGAATATACTCCAGACGTAAAAATAGTACTTGGTAAGCGCAATGAGAGGTTATACAGGTTACCGGGAAGACCTATAGTTTGGTATAATGGTTACTTGGATTCAACATCAGATTCTCAATCAGATTCAATTTCATATTCAACATAAATGTTAGAGGCATTGTTAGAGTTTGGAAGCTATGAGACTCATCCCAGTACACTTGGGAGAATGAGTCCATAAGTAAACCATATTTAAAATTTTCTAAATATGTATATTTGTAAATGTAATACGCATATGCGTAAATCTCCTAAAGTCTATTAGAAGGCTTGTAAACCAATAATTGTAAATTATAAGAGTGAGGGGGACTCTATAAAGTTCTATATGGAAACCTTGTATGAGTGAGAGTAATTCTGTAAGAGATTTTATATATTTCCACCTTATATGTTGTAAAGAGTGAGGGGGACTATGTAAATTTTTATATTTCCACCTTGTATGAGTGAGAGGAATTTTCTAAAGAGAGTTTCTATATTGCCACCTTATATAATGTAAAGAGTGAGAAGAATCTCATTAGATATTTCTATATAGCCACATTACACTTTGTTATAGAGTGAGAGGAATCTCATTAGAGATATTTCTAGATAGCCACCTATGCATATATTGTTCTATAGTGAGAAGAATATTGTTGTAAAGGATTGTTAATCCTTTAGACAACAATATGGGAAATTGTTTTGTCTTGTAATAATCTAAAGGGATACATATGGATTGAATTTTCTAAGACAACATTCTTGATTTTGAAGAATCAGAGGTGAAGGAACAAAAGGATGCAGGAAATTAGGACATGTAGATCAGAAGTGGAAAGAGCATCGAAGTAATGCAAAACTTTTTAGAGCTGGTAAAGGAGAAATAATCCTCTTTAGAAAATGAGAGGCATACAGGTGCATGATATAAGCATCTTTAAAATACTATGTAATGTTCATATGGATGTATACCTTGAAAATAAGAAATCAAATACAAATGATAACAATATACACATAATTGTTTTCAAGGAAGGAGTGACAATGGAAAGAGTATTCATTCAGGGACTTCTACAGATACATCAAGTAGTAAAAGAACATAGAGTCCAAATGGAAAAGGAATATATCAACATTCAAATTGGTTTCATATTGGCCAAGATGGACTATCTTCAGTAGTAGGAGATGGGAATGGATGTTGAAATACATGTATTGCAGAGATTCATTGAACAAGAATTTTATTTCCACATAATCTATGATTTAGAACCAGAGTTATTAGCGACAATGTCAGAGGCCAGAATTAGAGAGATATTATAGAGAAGGAGAAAGAAGCACATTCATCTAGTACCTAAGATCAAAGACCCAAGATGAAGACTAAATTCCAAAATAATTAGCAAGATGGAAGAGTGAATTATTATCGCTAAGTTTTTTTGAATATCTATACTTTTGGAGGTACAAAAGTTGTTCAGTGGGAAAGTGTGATCCGGGAGGATCTAAGGATCACTCACAGAGGTCCAAGAGGATATGAAATGATCAAAGAGGTCCTAGGGGATCCATAAATTCTCAAAATTTGACCATTTCTATTTATTCTAAAAATGGCATCAATACATAGAGCTTATCGTCATCTTTCCTATGGCACAAATGACAAGTTAAGCATAGTTCGTATGCAAACATTATATGTAGTCAAAGTTTGGGTCAAACATGCAAAGTTGCTAGCGAGAAAAACCCCCCTATGACTACATCAAGGTTCAAAATGTAGGTAGATCAATTAACCATATAAAAGTTAGCTACTTCTCTAAACTACCCCAAACATACCAAAACTCATACAAGAAAAGAAAATATGAGGGGGATCAGGTAACTATACCTCTACTTTGTGTCTGGTGATGATCCCCTCGTGCTTGAAATCTTTGCTGACTGCACACCTCCTCCCAAGGATGACCTGCATTCAAATATTGACAAACAAAAATCTACAAGCATGATATTTCATATAAAAATTAGGGTTAGATGTTAGAATGTCAAAACATAAACCAATAAAAAGAATTCGATACACCATGATTTGGAACAGGAAAAGTAATTATTTTATTAATAACTCAATGATTATACCTTTACAACAAAAGCTGAGTATTTCTCCACGAACTTGGTCTGGGATCCTCTTCACCAAGCTCCAAGGGCACCTTTGTATGGCTTCTCCTATCAACCTTCTGATCTCTTATTGGGAAGTGAATGGGTTCTAATGGAGGAAGAAGGGCTAATTAGGGAATACTAAAGAAATTCTCACAAAAGGGATGCAATAACTTGGGCAAGGAGGGATGTGAAATGGGCAGTGTTTCACTGTTCTTATGTCTAGATGTGGAATGAGACCCAAACACCTCCTTTTATATGAAAAAAGGATGGTTATTTGGTTGGGTGACGAGCTATAGGCAGTGGATTAGTTGGGAAACTACCCAATAGCCTATAATCTCAACAAATTCCTTGCAACGTTTTATTTTTTGCAACTTTTTCAAGTATACATGGGTTGTAATGGTGCAACATTCATATGTATGTGAGCTGTAGTGGTGAAAAATGCATATGCACGCAAGCAGTATTGGTGAAGGGCACGTACATCTTCAAAAAATTGGTTTTTTAGAAGAGAAACCCAATAGTGCTTTGGAAAAAATTGCAAGTAAGAGGGCCAAAGGCCAAGTATGCATGTGTAGAGAAATTTAGGGTTATAATAGATGCCCCCTAATGTGTGAGGTCAGAAGAGCATCTGATGGATGGAATACATTACAAAATATTCACCAATGTACGAAACAAGTGAGCCTGGGACCAGAGTTCGGGAGGTGCCATCTCCAAAATAACAGTTGTCTCTCCGAGGTAGGCATACCCATGCCCAGGATGAAATAAATCATGGATGTCAATAAAATACACTGCATATCTATGTCATATAACTATATAAAGTGTAGCCTCGAGAAATACACAATGGATCTACATCTTAAAATCAAAGATATACAAGTATAGTATCCATCTTCATGAAGCCAACACCACCCGATGATTGGAGATGAGGTCTTCATAGATCGAGAAAAAACTTCAATATATTCAAAAATCTGGTAGGAGTACAATGTGAGTGTATGAATTCACTACCCATAGGTATTCAATGACTCATTGAGAAAATACAAGAGGATCTTGATGATCAAGCAGAGAACTTCATTGATTTTGAATCAGGACTTGATTGGAATTTTGGGATGGCTCGGTCATGAGATCAAGAGAAAAACCACAGAAAGGAAGAATCAGGTTGGGTGAAACTTCCCTTGGAAGAAAAACCATGAAATATGATCAGACTTAGGAATCATGCCGTTAACATAAGTTCATGATGCAAGAGGAAACACAAACTCTCCATGTGTTTGGAAGAGTAACCAAATGGAGGAGGACACAACTCTATGTAGTGAGAAAACATTCCTAAGGTCGTATTAGATCCCAATGCTTGACGAACAAACGAAAGGATGTGCTTTGTCCAAGGACAACTCATTGTGCTGCCAAAACCGAATATATATTTTTCGTCCCCTCCTAGTCCCTCCTTTTTTTTTTTTTTTTTTTTTTTTTTTTTTAGTCTTTTTCAATTTTTAAAAAAGGATTGAAAAGAATAAAAAAATATGTATATTACAAAGGAGAGCAGATGTAAGCAAGAAGAATGCTAGTTCTAGGTGCAAGGAACACACTAGCAAGAAAGAATACTAGTTCTAGGTGCAAGGAACACACTAGTTCTTAGAGCAAAGAGGCATGTGTAGGAAAAGGACACTCGGGGAAAATTCCTCCATGGGTCAAGGTATCAGGTTGCAAAGGCAAAGTGCTACAAGGCTTGCATATGAGGCATGCTTCAAAGGTTCAGTTGAGAGAAACATGGAGCCGACAATATGCCAAATACATAGAGATGAAAAAGCAATTAACAAGACACAATGAAACCCGCTTCAATGTAATTTTAACGAGCCCAGAGAAGGTAAGATGAATAGTTTTTTCATGTTTAGAGAGTCTAAAAAAACGTAAAATAAGACTCCAAGGGGTACCTTTTTTGGAGATAGTCTAGTCGGTTCGAAAAAGGGGTAAACTTGCACCAAAAAGACGTCTATTCAAAACCATTTTAACGAGTCTGACAAAGATAAGATCACTTGACAATCTTTTTAATTTTAAGGAGTTTGAAAAGAGATTAACTATGGACTCACTGCCTTTTTCTGGATTTAGTCTCCTTAGCCCGAAAAGTATAAAATTTACCGAGGAGAACTCTCCTGGTGAGATGAATCTCCCAAGGTGTACCTTTTTCCTCTATAATCCACAGGCCAGAAAAGGGGTAAAATCATGCCAATAGATGTTCTTTTGTACCAATTTAATGAGTGTGAAGGAACATGGTCACTCTACGATCTTTTCAATTTTAGGGAGTCTGAAAAGAGCTTAACTATGGACTCTATGGGGGTTCCTTTTTCGTAAGTAATCTCTGAGGCCCAAAAAGGGCGATAAACCAAAACTAAGGAGAATGTTCCTTTTTCATAAATTTAGTCCCTCAGGCCCGAAAAAGGGTTAAACTTATACCTGAGAATACTCTTTTAGTGAACCAAAGTTCCTAGAGTATACCTTTGTTCATACAATTGACCATCCAGACCAAAAAAGGGGTAAACTACCATCGGACAAACATGCCTTCAAGTTTGATTTTGGTGAGTGTGAAGGGAGAAAAGATCGCTTGGGAATATTTTCATGTTTAGAGAGTCTAAAAAGGGCTTAAAGAAGACTCAAGGAGGTTACTTTTCTTAGTTAATCTAGACAAGATTGAAAAGCATAAATGTAGTCTCATCGGATGTTGCTTTCAAATTTCAAAGCGATCTTGAAAGACAAGAAAACATGCTCATTTTGGGAGTCCTGAGGGCGAGGCCAATAGTGATGGTGCATCAGATGAATGAGGATCAATCTCATAATCATGATAGGACTAACAAGGAATCCCGAGACTAAAGTCATTATAGATAGCATGGACACCAAAATGTAGTAAGGATCTATCTAGGGAATCCATGTAAAGGTAGGCTCTACCACCTAATCACAAAACTTCTAAAGAAACAATGATGGTTTTGTGTCACACGTTGGTGGGATCGATCCTATGGCAAAGCGGAAAAGACAACAAGATGCAGAAAGTGGAGGTGAAATCCTAACTTATATGCAAAAAGTTGGAAACAATGACTTTTACCAAAGGATTTTTTAAAGTGACCCACCTCCCCAAAATTCACCAAACCAGAAGGAAAAGTGTATCATAACATCCAATAAGAAAATTGAGAACGGAATTAAATGATTTCCACGCCAGAAAAAATGACAAAGGGCGTCAAAAAAGTGGCAAAAAGGGCCAAAAAAGTCTATAAATAGAAGCTGACAACTCATTTTGACCATTGCAATTTGAAAATTAACCAAAAGGTAAAAAAAAAACCTTCTCTAAAGAAGTTGATTCCGAGATATTTAGAGGACACAACAAACTTTCGCTCGGACCAAGTAAGTAAAAACTCATCCCTCCTGCATTTCCATTTTCTTTTTTGCATTATGTTTTTTTTGGGGGTGCACTCTCCTAAAAAAGGGATGTCCTACGTGTACGCGGGTTGTCCAAGGATAGATCACGTATGTAATCGGGAATAAAATAGTCTTCCCACATACAGACGTGACTGTGACAAAAACAACCTGCATAATGCTCAAAAGCATGGAAAAATTAAAAATCTAAGAGCTAACTCCCCTTTGAACTACCATGGAACAGGATGTATCTCCACTAGAGGGAGAGGGAACACAAGGATATTGATATCTTGGTCAATGAGGACCCTACTACCATTGCCACATTTAAACAATGTGGGTTGTGGAGGTTCTTCCAGTGTCCGTTTATGAGGGCACAACCTAGGCTACTGAACACCCTGGTAGATTACTGGTATACAGATGCAGAGGATTTTATGATAGAGGGGAATTCATTGACTCCAATGACTGAGGACATATAATTATTGACTGGCCTATCGAGGAGAGGGGAACCAGTCAATCTGCACACCTTCCCCCCCAGGCCTTTCAACATTGAAGACTACATCAGGATGTATTTCGAGGTTGACATTGTGTTGACGGGCGAAATTGACCGTCCGTCAACTGGAAGAGTGGAACTGGTCTGGGGTTGTCTAATAACCCAAGCCGTTTGGGATGAACCACCCTGACGGGTTTAGTGGCTCCGTTAGCCAATCTAAGATCCTAAGAACAAAAAGAAAAACTACTCTAAACTAACTAATCTAACTAAAACTAACTATTAAAACAAACTAAACTAATCTAACTAAAAAGAAATAAAACAAACTAATAAACTAAACTAAATATTCTATATACAATCTATTATCTAATACTATACTAACTCTAACTAATTAAATATCTAACTACCAACGGAAATATAACTTATTCACAAAATGTACAATATCTACAATTTGCAGATTTGAATAAAACCCGAAAAACTCATTTGCATTCTGCCCTAAGACAGAGAAAGATATTTTTTGTTGATTTTATAATTTTATGAACAAGAGATAAAACAAAAACTAACTAAACTAGACAAATAACATACTAATTCTAACTACAAATCTAACTAACATATATCTAACTAAACTACTAATATTATACTAAAAAATTAATCAAACAAATAAATAACAAACTGACCTGGAGAAACGCTCCAGGTTTGTCCTATGTATGATGATTGTCTTAGCTGATCGGAGGGAGGAAACCCGCTCCAAATTATCCAGGTGCTCCTTGTAAACAGAAAGCTACAGCGCTCTTTAATATAATTACAGGACAAACAAGACATAAAAATTACATCAATCATATGATTTATAAATCTTCACAGTTAGATAAACCTGTATGCAAAGACTTATACAAAATAATTCAATTGATGAAGAAGAGAAATCTGTCATTCATTAACTGAACAAAGTAATTGTTGTATTTTTTAAGTATTGAAAGAAATCAGATATGGATAGCACATTAATTAAATCATATCATTCTGCAATAGACTATGATAGCTAAAGTAGTCTATAATCAACTGCAAATGACATGCATAAACCTGAAACAAAAGATTGATATATTGAAAAGCGAAAGTTGTAGCAAAACATCAACTCCTGTCTCAGTTTCTATTAGAAATCCATAGCCTGGTTCTCCCACAAGTGAGGATGCCCCTTCTTACAAAAAATAATAAGTATTTAAAGACCTTCCATAGGGTAAAACATCCCTGTGGAAGTTATCAAAACTGTTTACATAAAATCTGGGAAGATGTCTCTAGTCTGACTAAACTAGGAACCTAAAACAAAACGAAATCACACAAATATCTCCTAGACTATCCAGTATGTCCAATGGAATTCGGATGTACCTGAAAGGTGTTCAAAATGGACTAGTTAGAAGGGTATTTTATTAATAAAATGATAAAAAATCTAATTCTATAGACTAACTACAGAATCTTGCGATTCTGTAGCTGGTCTAAATAAGACACATAATCAACATTAAAATCAACTCAAATCTTTTAAATAATTAAATTCAACTAACATCCAATAGCTATTTGAAAATGAATCATTCAAATTGAAATTGTTATACCATTTTGAACTTAAACAAGACCAAGATCAATCAAATGACTACAGAGATACGTGTACTCTGTTTCGTTTGTTACCACAATGTCGGGTGAACAAAATCATATCGAACAACAATGAAATCATTTCATATCAAATTGAAATTGATACAATTAAAACAAAACATAGGCAATTGTTATGTTGCCTCCTCAACAGGAAACACGATCGAATCCAAATAAGATCATTTTCAAACCGACATAACTGTATAACAAATGATCCATGCCATGAGCGAATTAAATCAAAACTGGCGGGTAAATGTTCACAAACGAAATCATAATGAGATCAATCAACAAGATCTGTAGGATTAGTTCAATCGTTTGTTATTTCTATTTGGGGCAAACAAACTCGATTGATAATGAACGAAACCGTTCATTTCAAAATGAATTATAACTGGATTTAACAGAGATAACGAATGTCGATCAATTGATTTTGCAAATCAAACAGAGCAACATCTATAATACGAATCCAAGTCATAAAACAATCTTGCCAACTCGAGATATGGGATAATCCAATCAAAATAAGAGTGAATCGAATAGTTGGGGTTTAACATAGTTATTATGAATCAAAACCGCTCCATGATTCGGGTGTGGATATCATTTGTGCAGGCTTAAATGAGACTATTGTTTTCATAAAAAACAGAGTCGTTCTTTCCAAATCAGAGCCGAACAGAGTTGTATTCCTGTTTTAGGAGATTGCATGACACAGCATATTAAAATATCGTAACAACCAAACTCACGAAATCATTTCGAAAATCAAATCATCAAAACTCAATTAGGGTCGATGTGATCCAACTGCAACGAAATCATACCAAATCAAAATACGATCGTGCTATAAATTTAGCATGAAAACCTTATGTTCAAGTTGGATACAAACAAATTCAATTGAAAGCAAACCATCAATTTTGTTAACTTAACAGACAAACGAATCAAATCCGATGAAAATCTATCAGTGACTAAACTGGGTATGAGCAAATCATGTATCCAAATCGAAACTTGATTTATTTTTAGCAAAGCGAAAACAATGTATAGGATGAACAACATTATGACATAGCCATTTCGAATGATAGACAGAGCTATTTGAAAACAAAATTCAAATCATTATATTAATCCTGGTCATTCACAAAATGATATCAAAATTCATACCTGTATGACGAGCAAACAGCTTGATCATGACAATTTGGAGTTGACAACGGCTGTGGCCGATTCAACATTCTTAAAAACGATGGAACCAGTGGTTATCTGCTTCCTATCAGTCGCTTGAAGTTTGTCTCTTTGGCTGGTCAATACTGCAACTTGATTTTCCAATGATTGGATTTTCGATTGAAGTAGGGGAACATCTATATAGTATCGTTCCAACCACAAATCACATTGGTCACATGACGACTGTCCAGGCTTCGAAAGTACAGGTGAGGGTTTGGTTACATTACCGAGGGTTTCGTTAGGTAGTTTGATCCCAGGGTCACTAGGATTATTCTTTAGGCAAGGGGGAAGATTGGAAACAAAGTCATAAGGTGGCTCGGAGCACAGACCCTGTGAGTAAGGGTACTCACTATCTAGGAAGCGTTCTATGTCAGAGTCTAAATCCTCACTAAGGACTATGGGCTTCTGCTCAACATTAGGTTTAGGCTTATTCCTAGCCATTCTCGAAATAAGCCAAGCATTCTTTTTTACCTTTTCCATCAATAGTAGGGTTACCCCTAACCTTTTTGCTCACAGGATTTTTTATAGCCTCAGCCTTGTCTGTTAAGACGTCGGGTAAGTCAATATCAAGGTCGATCGAGGGTTTAGGAGAAGGAAGTAGGACATGGAAGGGCACAGGTGGCTCGACCTTGGTTTCACTGACCATAGGCTTGTCAACTTGGATGGGCTCGACATCAGCAAAACCATTCTGATAGATAAAAGATTTCCAGCTATCACTGTGGTGATTCAAGTGATGAACAACGATGAGTCTGATTAGGCCATGGTGGGACAGGATACTATCGGCCTTATCCCTTTTAAACCTTTTTGACATTTTATATAGGCTATGCTGGAAGTAAAAGGGCATATTCAATGGGTATCCCATAAAATTCATTAAGAAATGAAGGTGGTAGAGAAAAACGAGTCCATATCGACCCTCACAGGTCACGAATTGTTTGACCACCATCAAAATATCATGCCATAGTGGTTTAAGTGTGGAGATGGGCATACCTCTGTCACAGGATATGACCTTTCGCGAGACGAACAGTAGCGGCCATGGCACCTCCTCGACCTTAGAGTTTTTAAACCAACGTTGGCCCAAGGATGGTAACCCTGTAGTAGAACTAATAAACTCCTCATTGATTTCTAACTGAATGTCACCCACCTTGTCTCTACAGCCATCAAAAGTCAGGGAAAACTGTTGTGCAAAAAATAAATTAAAACCCTCGAATCACTGTACAAAGGTGAGCCAACCGTTATCCTCTAAGTCTTTCCGGGCATTGTCGAATAGTAGCAAGGCTTGGCTACCATTCATCTCGATTCGCACCACCGGTGCCATGGAGTTGAGCACACGGTAAGTCCAGGGTTTGGATCATAGCACACACAGGAGCAGAGTGCACGAAGGGTTACCTGAGCTAGCAGAGGTAAAACCGGGATAAGGGATAGGCATAAATGACATCGTGCGAAGGTGGTGGAGCTATTTGCTAGCCATGCATAATAGTTATTGCCAATGGTACAACCACCGACGCTTAAAGCTGTTCAACCCACTATTGTATGGTTTAAAAATCATGTCATTTTCCCGACCAATGAAACCAATGGTAAGTGTATTAACCATTTGTGCAAGCAATGGTTATACCATAGTTTTAAAATCAATCATACAAATTGAAATCAATACCAAGTGTTTAACCAATGTGACATGTGTTGTATCAATTCATATCAAGAGTTTAAGCGAGGTACCAATGCATTTTGAACTAGGTGTCATATCAAATGAAATATATCAAGGGTTTAACCATAACACCTATATATCTTATGAAACCAATGTGAAAAGTAATTTGATCAAATAACATGTAAATCCAACTGCCAATGCATCACAATTTAATGAAACGAACATACATAATCAATCAAAGAATGCCCAATGAGTGCAGATCAAAAGGTCTTGCCAACTGTATAATGATAAGTAAAATATAAGATCAATAGGCATATCGACAAGAAGGATAACGACAATTCAATAATGATTTTAATGCGATTTCGAAAGACCAAGTTTTCACGCTTACAGTCGTGAAAACAAAAACGAAGGTAAATGTGCAAATGTCGCAAAAATAAAAGTGTCATTTATTTGAAAATTGCGACCAAAAATTGATGTTTGCAAAACATTGGTGTAGGCGGCTTATAAGACAATTGAAAAATGTGAATTGGCTACCAACAATGGCGACACACTGGTAGAAGCAGTTATCTCTACCAAAGGGAGCAAATTCAGATTAGGACAGCAAAGATAATTCCAACTCAAAAACAACAACCAGAAAATCATATAAACATCATTATTAACCAACTATTCCAGCAGTGTTTTAAAAGATGAAATAGATAATAGTCTTAAGACCAGCGAGTTACGATATTAAAGATAAAATCTCCAATACTGTTGACAGAGCCACTGCTGCCAGCAGGCGTCCATAGCCTCGACAGGGTTGCCATTTAACCCACTTTGACATCTGTATCCTGTCAAGAAGTTCTAGATCAGAATAAAGGACATTAAGGAGGTTTTTTTATTTGCAAACTTTCATATACTCGACATTGCTTCGCTGCCAACGGGCCTATTCAGTACCCCAGCGAAGTTGTCTTGGCGCCATGCATGCATTTACCCACTGCCAGTAGACCTGTTCAGCATCCTGGCGGGTTTACAAGCACTTCCCACAGCTCTATTAATAATTTATTTTGTTTTGTTTTTTATAGATATATAGTCGAGCGGGGTGACGCTGAAAATCATGATATTTTAACATATTTTTTCAGACCTCATCAAATTTTTTTAGAACTGTCCTTTATTTAGATCCAGAAATGTTTTATTTACAAAAACAACTTCCTAAGGCAGGGAGACATCTTCTGAGTCATTCCTTTATGGAATAGGGACAGCGTAAAAAGATAATAGATGATCATGACAAGCTTTACTCAGAGATCGAAAGCAGTCATTTTCTTTCGAACAACAGACTTTTCCAACATAAATTTCAGAAATATACCATTGATGTTTATACCTTTTTCTTAGCAGTTATTTTAGCAAAGGAATTTTCTATTGTCTTTGTCTGAATAGCTCAGTGTACAGGTATGTGTATTTCCAAAAACACAAACTGATAAATTCAAATCAAAAACAAAAAAGCAAACGAAAAAGAAAACAAAAGCAAAATATGTACATGATATACAAGGGTAGTTATCAAGCAAAGTATCTTTTCAAGGCCTGGTCATTCACCGGGTAGGTGTCAGGCTGCCCTTCAAGATTTTTCAATTGAAAAGTACTGGGACCCAACGTTTCAGCAATTAAAAATGGTCCAAGCCACAAATTTTGAAATTTTGTGTGCTCTCCCTTTCCCTCGTGTGGTTTGTCCCACTTCAAGATGAGATCACCTACTTCAAAATTCCTATCAGAAGCAGAATTAGAATCGAACCAGCGTTTAACCAATAGTTGATGTTGATCTAACTTACGTTTATCTTGGGCTCTTACCTCTTCTAGCTTCATCAAAGTGTTAATTCGGTTTTCCAAAGGGGGACAATCTTCTTCTTGGACTTTCTGTGACAACTGAAGTGAAGGAAGAAGAATGTGAGGTGG
>SNQJ01S0058239.1:0-11292 GCA_010110895.2 Picea sitchensis
TATTATATTTATAATATATTTATGAATATTATAGTTCCATTCAGCTTAAGGTTCATTATACATTTTGAATAACAAACAACTCTCAATTATTATCTTTTGACAAAAAATATTCATTACTTGTGCATTTAGTTATATTAAGTTTCATTGTTCAACATGTATTTCCCAACTAACTCTGCAGGGACTGCGTTGCCATGCAACCCTTGTTTAGACTATTTATGGGTGCAATGTGAACATTCCTCCGCCACTTACTCCACCACTTACTAATAAACTGATAAGGGTAAGGTTCAATTTGTTTTGTTGAAGGGTAGGCTCAGTCTGAATTTGGTCAGATATACAGCCTGATCGGAATATGGCCTACACAGTACCATGGCAAGTGGAACTCTGTTGACCAACACTTGAACAAGCTTCAGTTCATCGCTCATGTGAACGCTAGGCAGTATGTTGCAGCCTAGTGCTCTGGACAGGGCCCATATTTATAAACTACAAACACACTACCTCACAGAAGCCAAAAGGACCAAGAGTTACATTACATATCCGAATCAAATCAACAACACTAGGGTTCCTCATAACATTACAAATATTACACTACTTTGTTGTGAGGAGAGGAATTTCCAGAGCAATGGAGTTTTTGTTAGATGCCGAAAGAGATTCCATTTCTAAAACCCTTGTCATGAACCACAGCTTGGTGCCTCCAGATCCGTCTGCCTCACTGTTCGGATTTCAAAGCACGATGAATCCTTAGTTGTTTGAAATCTTTATGCAATTTCTCCAGAAGAAGCCGATAGGCAACGAGTGTAGCCAAGAAGAGACACAGGGATTCATGATCTCCAGCAAGGGCATGCAAGAATCTCGACCTCGACACGTTTATGTACCTGTTTCGATCGATTTCAGGTTCGCAGAAGCAACGTCGATGACAACCACAAAGGTATGGAATTGTCCTTCTACAGGTCTTCGTACATCGACGAGTCTGTATGTGAATCGAAGGAACGACCAAGGTGTGTAAGAAACGATCCAGAACCTCCTAAAGAGTGGCGGTGATAGTGTTGAACACTGACACTTTGAATTTCAGGGCCATGGTGCAACGCTTCACGGGTATTCCCGAAACCCCTTTTGGGTATTCATCCATGAACCCTACTTTCATTGCACCTGTGGGCCTGAAGGATTGGCAGTTGTTTTGCAAACCCTTGTCCTATAAGGCTCTAATTGACCTTCATATAAACTTTGTGTCCCACCTTAGTTCTGCCCCGGACAGTGATTATCCACAACAATATAATAGTAGTACGTTTATTCCTTTCCAGTCTCTCTATGATTTTATAAACAATAGTGGTCCCAAATATCCTCAAGGGATAGAGGATGTAAGACTGGTCAATTCAGGGTCCATGTTTCCCACCTCAGCTATGATGTCATCATAAGACAAAAGGCCCACCTACCTCATGTAAGCACTTCCTCAATTCTCCACTTCTGAGCTTCAAGTTCCGATTAGTGTTTTTAGCTTTCTTCTAATGGGGTCGATCGGTGGTTACAATGCTAGTTGTTGTTTCAATGAATGTACATGAATATGCAAATATGAGTAGATGGTCCATATATTGCTTAGTTCATCATATGTGCTTGATTGACAAAAACCGTTCCATTCCAGTCCCCATTAGTCAGGATTTGGTTTCTGTTTAGTGTCATTTCATGTGGGGAATTGTATTCAGCTGCATCTTCCATGAAAGTGAATATAAATCTGAATTATTCTTCATTTTTTGAAACCGTGTTCTGGGTTCTTGGTTGCCATAAGTCCAGTGACAATTGTTCATTACTTAGCATACAGTGTTAATCTCATGTTATGAAATTCACCTGTCTCAATTTGATCTTTCATAGGGTTTTAACAACTAGTCAATAAAACCTAAAGGTAGCTTATTGCTTAAAATAAGAGTATTATTGTAGGGAAAATGGTAAAGCAAAGGTTTGGTATTTTTAAACTGTGAGTTTTTTTTTAATGCATGCTAAAGACAAATCAGAATACGAAATATTCATTGTGTGAGATTTTGATACAGTTGCTTTGTCAGATGATAAGAATAACAATATACTGTCATTGATGTTTGAATTTGGACAACGTATCTGAAACATTAAAAATTTGTTGTGTTCAATGGTTTTAGAAACTGAAAGAGTAGGATGAGCAGTGGCTACAGAAAATACAATATGCCATTTATAGGCATTATTCAAACTTGATCTTGCAGGATCTTAGAGCTTAACATCATTATGTTATTAAAAATTTCTTTATATGGGCCTAATATATATAATCTTTTCTAGATGACCGACTTGTGACCTATGGGCCTCATTTGGTTGTTAGATGCCAATATCTTTCTGAATCAGGTTTCAATAATTTGAAATAAATAAGCTTTAAACCCTTATTAAAGTGGTTGGTTTATGTTAATAGGCTTCCATAGATTATTATCACAAGTTATAGTCCCATGCATATTCTCTTTTGTAGAGATATCGTCAAACAAAATTGATTTATCAAAGATTCCAGGTTCACATCATTTAAGTTTTTTTTTTTTGTGGGGGTGGGGGATTAGGTTAACTTTGATACTTTCTAAGTTGGAAGAAACAAACATAAACCAACCAAATACCTGTATACAAATAAAGAGAGTTATCATTTTCTTGGTTTTAATTTTAAAGCATAAACTAGAAAGGAGGAGGAAACCTATTACTTCTCAAATATACATATTTAAATATACACATAACAGTTCGCCATATAACCTCTGTATATGGTGTGTTGAATGATGTAATTTCTCCCTCATTACTTGTTTGACTAAAACAGATAGATGGATAGGCATATTAATTGCATAGATAAGATAGGTGAAGTTTCATCTATTAGGTAGGTGAAGGATGGAGAATTCTAGAGAAATATCTCATCTCATGTATTTTGATTTCAATTTTCTATGTGAATGTGAAGAAGAGCTTAAGAGATCCATTGTTGTGTGTGTTCATACTCTGTTTTGTGAATTCTTTCCTTTGCTTGAACATGAACATGGTATTAGAGGGAGTAAGACTCTTTGAATATTGGAGAGCAATTTGCAAGCTATTGTAGAGACATTTCAAGCTTGATCAACCCACAACAGGAGGAGGGGAATTTCAAGGCATCATGGTTAAAAATTTTGAGGAAAAACGCTTCGAAAAATCACATTTCAGAGCTCGATCGCCTCTTGGATGTGTACACAGAGCGACCAGGAGAGGTTGGTCGCCCCCAGAGAGTGGACAGGTCACGACCAAATCCCCACACTTAAGAACAGAGGCACTCTCAAAACCAAAGGGGGAGAGACAAAAATTGTAATCAGTCAAGCTGTATTGATAAATCAAGGATCCAATGCTATTATTGCAATAAATTTGGTCACTAAAAAAGTGAATGTAGAAAGAAGCAAGAAGATTTGAATAGTGGTAGAGAAAATGTTACCAACACTGAAGAAGCAACATTTGAATCAACGTTCTTCTCATTTCAAGTCATAGAATAAGAAAGCAATAGTCATGATCTTTGGTTGTTGGATAGTGGTTGCAACAATCATATGACAGGTAACAAAGATTTGTTTACTAGTTTAGATAGCTTTGTCACGTCTCAAATTAAATTGGGAGATGATTATCAAAATAAATTTTTAGGCAAGGGTGTAATTTTTGTATTGACCAAACAAGATGAAAAGAAGGATATCCATGATGTTTATTATGTACCTGGTCTTAGACATAATATTATGAGTGTAGGCCAAATGAATGAACATGGCTATAGAGTCATTTTTGAAGGTTCCAAGTGTACAATATTGGACAAATCACCTAGTAAGAAAATTATAGCTACAATACAAATGACCAAACTTAGAATGTTTCCTTTGATATTGAGAAATGTAAATTTGTCACAGTCATATGCCCAAAATGTGTCAAGCTCATATGAGACTTGGTATGCATCTTAGATATGGTCATTTGTCATTGAACAGTCTCAATCTTTTACAGAAGAAATCTATGGTCAAAGGTTTTCCCATCATAAATGAACATAAAAACTCTTATGAGAGTTGTATTTTAGTCAACCACCAAAGGGATAGTTTTCCCAATGCTTCCTATAGAGAAAAAGAACATCTTGATTTAGGGCATAAAAATCTTTGTGGTCCAATGCAAACTTAGGCAATAGGATGCAACTTTTATTTTCTAACATTCATTAATGATTTTAGCAGGAAACCTTGGGTTTATTTTCTCAAGCAAAAAGTAGTGACATTTGAAAACTTGAGAGAATTAAAATCTTTGACAAAGAAACAGAGTATAAATACATCAAAGTACTCAGATTAGATCGAGGAGGTGAGTATGACTCCAAAGAATCTCCATCATGTTGAAGGAAACATGGGATCAAGAGACAATTTACCACAAGATACACTCCACAACAAAATGGAGTGGTTGAAAGGAAGAATTAGAAAATATTAGAAAATGTTCAGAAGTATGTTGAAGGCCAAGAATTTGTCAAATGAATACTGGAGTGAAGCAATGGCATGCTCAGTCTATATTTTGAATTTGTCACCAACTAGCAATTTGGAAAATCAAGTCCCTCAAGAAGCATGGAGTGGTATGAAATCAAGTGTTTCTAATTTTAAAGTTTTTAGTTGTGTGGCTTATGCACATGTTCTTGAAGAGATGAGGAGAAATTTTGATGATAGAAGTGAAAAATGCATATTTGTTGGTATAGTGAACAATATAAAGCATACATGGTGTATAATCATGTTACCAAGAAGCTGATAGTAAGCAGAGGTGTGAAATTCCAAGAAGATAAATCTTTGGATAGCTAAACAAGTGAAATGATTTCAGATCATATTCCTTCTATACAAGAAGATAAGTAGGTGGAAGCTACAGGACAACAAGCTTCTCCACCAAGACTTCCAAGATTGTAATTACAAGGCCAAGGAGAGCAAAGAGAGCATAGTCCATCTTCTTCTTCTAGCAATGATTTTGATCCCACTATAGAAAATTTGAGGAACCAAAAAACAAGAAGCTTGAGAGAAACTTATAAGAAAAATGATGACATGGATCAACAAGGACACTTTGCTATGTTATCATATCAACCAATATACTTTGAAGAAGCAGTCAAGGAAGAAAAATGGGTTTATGCAATGAATGAAGAAATTGAAACAATTGAAAGAAACGACACATGGGATCTTGTGGATTTCCCTATAAGACAAAATTCAATGAGAAAGGAAAAGTAGAAAAGAAAAAGGAAAGACCTGTAGCAAAAGGGTTTGCTCAACAACTCGATATTCACTATGGAGAAACATATTCTCCAGTAGCACCTTTGGATACTGTCAGAGCAATTTTGGCAGTTGTAGCTCAAAATAAATGGCTAATCTATCAAATGGACGTTAAATCAACCTTTCTAAATGGAATTTTATAGGAAGAAGTTTATGTGGATTAACCATGAGGATTTCAGATTAAAGGTAAAGAGTACAAATTGTACATATTGAAGAAAGCACTATACGGTTTCAAGCAAACTCAAAGACCTTGGTACAGTCACATTTATTCCTATTTTCTCAACAATGGTTTCAACGAGAGAAACAATGAACCCATACTTTACACTAAGATCAGAAAGGTAATATTTTGATAGTTTGTTGATGACATGATTTATACAAGAAGTTTTTTGTTGAATGAATTCAATGCAACGATGCAAAGTGAATTTGAGATCATTGATCTCGGTTTTATGAAATATGTTTTGGGAATTGAAGTTGAGCAATCTGAAAAGGGAATTTTTATCTCTCAGTGAAAATATGCCACTAATATTTTGAAAAGGTTCAAAATGAACAAGCCAACATATACACCAATTGCAACAGGTGCAAAATTAAGTAAGCAGGATGAAGGAACATAAATTTATTATACTCTGTATAAGAGGTTTGTAGGGAGCCTCATGTGCCTTACAACTACCATGACATATATTATGTATGTAGTGAGCTTAATTTCAATATTTATGGAATATCCCAAAATATGTCATTGGAAAGTTGGAAAAATAATTCTGAGGTATATTGTGGGTACAACAGATTATGGAATTTGGTATTCCAATTCAGAAGATGATTCACTTATTGGATATATATATAGTGATTTTGCAGGTAGTGTTGATGATAGGAGAAGTACTTTTGGGTATGCATTTATGTTGGGTACAGGTTTAATTTCATGGGCTTCAAAGAAACATCCCATCATCACAATTTCTTCAGCAGAAGAAGAGTATGTGGCAGGAACTTCAACAGCTTGTCATGCAGTGTGGTTGAGAAGGATCCTTAACGATCTTACACATGAAGATAAGGAGCCAACTCCTATATTTTGTGACAACAGTTCAACAATTCCATTATCAAAGAATCATATGTTTCACCGCAAGAGTAAACACATTGACACTCACTATCATTTCATTCGCAAGATTGTCAACGATGGTAGAATGATGATACATTTTTGTGGTTCGAAATAATAATTAGGAGATATCTTCACCAAACCATTGAGAAGAAATAATTTTGAATTTCAGAGACAACATTTAGGCATTGTTTGTGCTGATTTTTGTAATGGTCGAAATAAAGGGGGACTGTTGAATGATGTAATTTCTCCCTCATTACTTGTTTGACTAAAACATATAGATGGATATGCATATTAATTGCATAGATAAGATAGGTGAAGCTTCTTTTATTAGGTAGGTGAAGGATGGAGAATTCTAGAGAAATATCTCATCTCATGTATTTTGATTTTAGTTTTCTATGTGAATGTGAAGAAGAGCTCAAGAGCTCCATTGTTTTGTGTGTTCACACTTTGTTTTTTGAATTCCCGCCTCTGCTTGAACATGAACAAGGTGAAGGGATTCAACTTTTTCATTTTTCATTTCTAAAGACTTCATCCCTCCTAAAAGCATAACAACGATTAGATTTCCATTTTCCAAAATGATAGTTAAAACTTAGGACCAAGTTGCCATTTCAATAGACCATCACGTCCAAATTTCATGCCCATGTTACACCCAAACACAACAAACAAAACATGATATACATCAAATATGTAGACTTTATAATAGCCTAGAGATAAAACAAACACAATGAATAAAAAACTAATGTAACTATGATATTATTAAAACCTGCCATACTACATACAAATTTACAATATAATTTAAAAAATTAGAAACTGCCATAGTACATAGAAATTAAATACAATATAATTTAAATTAATTAAAAGTTGCCATACTGCATACAAATTTACACTATAATTTTAAAAACATAAATCCATTTTAAAAACAATAACGATTTTAAATTTCAATCAAGACAATTATAATTATGTGGATAGGTGTTTCCATTTTGAAAATATACAAATTCACAATATAATTTAAAAAACATGAATCCATTTTGAAAACAATAACAAATTTAAATTTCAATCAAAACAATTATAATTATGTGGATAGGTGTTTCCATTTTGAAAACAAGTGTTGTATGGCAGCACAGTCCCTGTCAAGTTGAATTGGGAATAAATGCATAGGGATGGGGGAAAAGTAGCGGAGGCAAATGGAAACTGCAGCGGAGATATGGCAAGCAAGACGAAGAATAGGTGATATCCATGCAAGAAATGGCACATGGCCTCTAGATAAATTCTGGCATTGAAACCATTTAGTTTTTGAAAGTATATAATCCATCTTGTTTTTAATTTTTACCAGTAGTCTCACTTTCTATGTTCAAAATTTCTGTTCCTACCTTACATGTTTTATCTCTTCAATGTATTTATGAAATTCATTCATAATGATTTATGTATACTTCCAACTCGTCAGAGTTAAGTACAATTTTCATAATCACTTCTTTAAATAGATCATTTGGCTTGTGTGCCTCTATATGTGCCAAGACAAATAAAGTTATATGCATAGTAGGAGAAACATATATGCATGTGAAAAATATAAAACACACAAGACACATATAAAGTTACATTCAAATTAAATAAACACAATCTCTTGACATTCAACATAGTTGAAGATAAAAATTTATGAGCACATAAATATAAAAGGAGATAAAAATAGTTTTATTTGAAATATATAAAAAAATAATATTGTCTGCTACATATTCCTGGAAATTTAAATGTGTTTTTCATATAGATTGGTATTGGGGCTCCCGTGGACCATAAAAAAAATATGTACAAGAAACATGACTGTATAAAGAAGAAGTTGGAGATGATAGAGAGCAAGACCTGAAAATAATAAATTGGAAGGTATCAATCTTTGGCTAGACATTTATATTTAAAAGGTGGAATAAATGGATTGATAAACAAAGTAGGATGTGATCAGTATAGACTTACAATGATCGTACATATTTCCTCCTTTGTTGTTTTCTTGTTGATGCCTTTTTATTGTTGTCGTCGACGACTACTGGAATCGTGCCATCTGCTTGTTTCCCTTCGTCGGTGAGCTTCTCCATTTCCCTTTGGACCCATTCTTCAATGAAGCCTCTCAAGGGGGCCACGTTGAACTCATCCCATATTTTTATGTTGAAAATCTCCTTTTCTAATTCCCTTAGATCGATAGAAAGATTACGCAGAGCCTGATCAATTTCTTCATTTTGTATCGAATAGTCGACTAGCTAGTTCTCCACGTCATCTTCACCATATTCAAGGATGCTGTAAAAAATTTCTAAAGATAACCCCTTAAAAATATCAACTTGTTTATCGAAGGCTTGCTTAGTTAAGGGAAAGGATTTTACGATTAAGCTGGGGTCTTGGACCTCGGTGGTACTTCCAGCTAAGTCTATTTCGGTCAGCTTTCAGAATAAGTTTTATTTCTTTGATATGGCTTGTTCACATGATTGGACAATGAGATGTAGGTTCTTCACTTTCTCTTTCCAGCATGCATTTAATTGAGTGATCTGGATTTGGGAGGGGAGATATTCTTGTCTTCTTCTCATATATGTCATGTTGTTGACATGGATGCCAAAAGGGATGACCGTGTCTAAATAGAAATGTTCTTCATTTTTTAAATCCGCCTACAAATGTTCATGCAAAGCATGTGCCCTCATCCTAAGGGAAGCCATACTTTGTGATCTTTCCCGGGCCTCAGTAATCAACTCAATTGTTTTCTTGATATTCTTCTCCACATAAACTCTACACGATGCAAGGAGGTTGGAGGATCCTTTTAACTTGGTTGTAGGGGTGACAGACATGGCTATTGCTAAAGGAATGAAAAGAAATGGAATAGGAATCAAAGATTCCTCTAATTCCTTGACTTGATCCTTTAGTGTGCCATTCTTAGCCTCAATGCCTCCAATGGAATCATCAAGAGCATCTCTGGTTGCTCAGTGAAGTCAGGAGATTTGGGACGGCCGCATGTTCCCAAGGTTAATCTCTTAACGATATTTCCCTTTCTTATTTTTCACATCTCTCCTTTCAATAATTAAATTTTTATACTTGTTGTCAAAAATAGGGCTTTGGAATACGAAGGATTCATCTTCGTCAAAAATTTCGATCTCATCTATTTCCATTGGGAGACTATGCTAGATCGCGTCCCTGGGTTGATCAACATTGCAGAATAGGCTATCCATATCAGTCTCAAGTTCCATGTTCTCACTCTCAATTTTGGGATCTTCCGCTTGCCCTACAATTTTTTTCTCTTCTTCTTTATGTGAAGCTTGTGAGAACTATCAATTTTAGCACGAGGAGGGCTATGATCTCCTCCTCAATTTGAAAAATTATGGGTTTCTTTCTTACTGGGGTGGGTCGTTGGAGCGATGCTCCCGGATGTCGTACTCTTGGGAGTGATATCTGGGGATTCAACACACTTCTCACCAATGCCTTTTCCCTATTGATTGTACAATTCAGTGGTTCTTTGCAATGTCTCTAGGTCATTGGCATCAGAAGCAGAAGTGTTGTTGTCAGTTTCTTTGTTTTTGCTCAGGTGTCTCTGGAAAAAAGAATTGTTGAAGACAACTGCAAGTAAATGTTCTAAAAAATTTCTATTAGGGTAAAACCCTCTTAGCCTTTCAGAATATCTTAAGTTCAAGTAGTTGAAATGGGATGCAAATTTGTCAATTTTGTTGAAGTTCATCAACACGAAGTCCCCGACTTTCCAAGGTAGAGGAATGAACTATTTTTTTCTCTTCTCATGGAATAGATGCAACCAATAGTTGTATTTCCTTGCTATTTCTATAACAAACATTATGTCTGTAATGTGACATGGAAGGAAAGTAGGAGTTTCCTTGGAGAAAAAAAATCCTTATCACACTGTAATTCTCCATTTTCTCAAGTGCCCCCTTCTTGTCCAAAAACTTGGTTTCCTGGTCAGACATGCAGGGAGCATTCTTTCCTAAAAATAAATCTTTAAAAATAGAGACAAAGTCATAAAAAACCTCATAAAAATAGTGGGAGGCCTTGTGCCTCCACAAGGCCTGGTACCAGAAGGTTACTGGGTCGAATTCCCAATTTACCTTCTTGGAAACAGACAACAATGCGCTATCGCGAAAACCAAATAGGATGACATATAAAATTTCTTCTCCTTTTTGAAGCTTGACAATTGGGAACAAATTTCAATGGAAATTATCTTCCCCCAATAAAAAATGGCTTCCTCCTTAACTGTGAAATACAAAATATAAAGAACCATGCGGGAAATAATTGTTGTGGATTCTTGTATCGTTATTCTTGTAAACACCCATGCAATTTACCGGAATGGATATCTACATGAACTAACCTTCAATCTTGTGATATCTTCAGGAACTGTCGTCGGGTCTTCCAGGAAATCGAGCAAGAGATCCAACCCATTATTATGTTTTTTTAGGAACTGTTTGGAGTCTTCTCCTATGAACTTCAATGTTGTCTCCGACAATCTTAACATCTTGCGGAAGACCTGAGGTGACAAAGAAACATGAGAGTGGTCCTGCAGTGGAATAATTCTTTGTCCTGAAATATATTTATTGACGCACCAAGAGACCAACTCCTTACAGTCAAAATATTCAAGGACACAGCCTGCACGAGCAATTCCAGTGGTCCAAATTACTTCGTTCTGGGAAGAAGGGGATGAGTAGTAAGAATATGCCCTAGACCACTGGAAGTTTTGTTCCTCACGCCCAAGGCTGTTCACTATATCTCCATAGAAATTTTGTTGAGATGGTGCCATAAGTTTATGAGAACATCTGTTTTCTCCAGACAATGCTTGTGTTGATTAAGGTTGGTTGTCATTGATGTCAACCCTTGAAGAAAGCCCCATAGCACAAAGGTTTAGGTAATGGACCCAATATTGTTTGATGTAAATATGAATCATTATTGTTTTTTCATGGTTGATAAGAAGTAAATATGGAT
>SNQJ01S0058239.1:11302-28889 GCA_010110895.2 Picea sitchensis
CTCCTCTTGTGAGTTTCAACCTTGTGAGCATCAGAAACAAAACTTGCAAACAATCAAGTCTTCAAAACCAGTGCTCTGATACCAACTTGATCTAAAAATGAAGAAGACTTGAAAAACTTGAATAATTATTGCAAGTGAAATGGTATGTGTTTAAAGAAATAGGATCAATTTGAAACACATAAATTAAGGAATTACTTATGTGAAATACACATAGACAGCAGCATAAACAATGAACATCAGCACATAAACACAACAACTTGATAAAGGAGTTCACCCCTCTCCGGGCTACATCTCCTGGTCCAGCTTCCAATGGATCATTATTATTATATTGATAAAAGTGCTCAAAAACATGCCTTACAATGCTCAAAATGACAAACCGACTGCTTCAATGGCTTCCCAGCGTCCCAAAACCCCTTTCTGGTTTCTTTCGGCACCTCAATCGGTCGAAAAATGAAGAAGTTAGCCTCCTTGAAGTCTCCCTCTTCAACTTTGCTATCTCTGGTTCTACAAATCGCACTCTTGCTTAGCAAACCTGGCTCACACGCTCATTTAAGCGTAAAAACTCAGTCCTGTACGCAATCGTGCATCGGTACAAACCGTAGGACGGTTAAGGGCGCACCAGCCCCTAACCGCCTCGGCACTTGGACACATGGCGCATAGGGCCTTGGGCTAGGCGAAATAGTAGTTTAAACTACCATAACCGTTGGAACCGCACGTTTTAAACCAAAACTCACGGGTTATATTCCAACCCCGCGCACATACACATATATAGTTCTAAACTTTGGTTTTGTTATAACATTCATCCGCGTGCATAAATATTACAACCACACCATTCATATACGGTGGTCATATCAATGGTTATTACATATATAATATATGGTTTGCACGTGGGTATTACAAACACACGGTTATATGTGTTATGCTATGGAACCATGGGTCGGGGCTTAGCCTCGGCCCGCCCCCTTTTCGTTCAAATCTTACGACCAAACTTAAATGCAATCGTTTTGACATATTAAACAAGAAACATTTGGCGACATGATGGTTAGCGAAGGTTGGCAAGGGCTTTGTATAGTGTGAGAGGTCCAGGGGTCGAACCCCGCGGCCTCCATTACATTTTACACATGAACCCAATAACCAGTCAATGAGTGACACGTGGTGCCAATGAATTGGGCCACGTGTCCTCACTTCATTGACTATCCAGTGACACGTGTCAGCACCGTATTCGCCAAAAATCGACCAATGAAAATGTGCCACGTCATCCAACTGCCATGTCAACATGATGGTATGGCCCTGCCACGTCACCGTATGGACTATACGGACAGGTACAGTCAGCATCCAAAATTTTGCCTGTTTGGCTTGGCGAACAGATCGCGATAACTCCTTCATACGGACTCTGTTTGCGAAAGTAAATATACCAACGGAATCAGGAAGACGAGACAGACGCAATGGAACTATTTTCGTCGCATTCCGAGCACTTTGAAAATTGAGAAAAATTTGATCCCCTGATCAATTTCGTAAAATAATCTACGGTTACAATAATGTATCCATGCCCCCCGGCCGAGTGAGGGTGACATGTCATGAAATCGATACCCCATTTCGCAAAAGGTCCAATGGAGACTACAGGGTGTAGAGGAGCAGGGTGTGATCGTATTTTGTTGTTGTAGGTTTGGCAAGCGTGGCATTTTTGGACAACAATAATACAATCGTTGAATAAAGAAGGCCAAAAATACCCAGCTCGTAAGATCTTCTGGGCAGTAGCATACCCAGACATGTGACCACCACATGCTCCAGAATGGCAATCATTCAGGACTTTCTCAGCTCCATCAAATGTGAGGCATCGTCGAAAAACGGAGTCAATCCCACGACGATAAAGAGTATCATCAAGGATAATATACTGAAGGGCTTGGTAGCCTATTTGACGACGGTCGGTGATAGAAAAATCGGGCCAGAAATTTTGAGTCTAGAGATATATGATGATATCCCCATACCGAAGGTCATCAGAACTGTTCAGAAAAATGGATTCATCAGGTAATAAATCCTCTGCTACATTTTCCGTCTCAGAACAGGGAAGGTCACATATCAATTCGACAAACACCAAGGATTTCTTGGACTTAGCGCATTTGAATTCTAAACCAAACTCTTGGAGTATTATGATCCATTTGGAGTATTTTCCCCCTAGCAATTGGCGTGTAATAATGTGTTGCATAGGGCCGCAGTTGCAAATCACAGTAGTCTTGCATAAAAGGATATAGTGTTGGAAATGTTGAACAGCTTGGATGGCGACCAAGGCCAGTTTTTCAACCTGTAAATATTTGGTTTCGATAGTCGTGAGACTCTGACTCAAATAATAAATGACATGTTCGTCATGAGAATCATCCTCCTCGACTAGAACCATAGAAATGGTATAGTCTGAGGCTGCGAGATACAAGAAATAATCACGACTGTAATTGGGTGGGAAAAGTAGTGGGGTAAGGGTTAAAGTCAGTTTTAAAGCATCGAAATCTTTGTTGGCAGTGGTATCCCATACAAACTCAAAACCTTTCTTGAGCAGTCGAGTAAATCCAAGAGTTAACTCAGCATAGTTTGGGATGAAATGACGTAGAAAGTTTGCCTTCCCTTGCAAACTTTGTAGTTGGCGAAGTGAGGAAGGATGAGGGAGATTGAGAATCGCCTTGACCTTTAAAGGATCTACCCAGATCCCTTGATGTGAAACAATAAAGCCCATAAGTCGGCCAGATTCTACACAAAAAACACATTTGTGCAGGTTTAAGCATATACGGTAAAACCGACATCGAAGGAAAATGGCTCGGAGGTGTGTGAGATGATCTACACGGTGCATGGAATGAGTCTGTAGGTCATTGAGATACGGTTGGACAATGTGTTTTATATCATGAAAGGAATAAGACATAGCACGTTGAAAATTTGCGCCGGCATTCTTTGAACCAAAGGGTAGTTTCTGTTAGGCAAAAGTGCCCCAAGGGAAAATAAAAGTGGTCTTGTGTTGGTCGATGGGTACGATATTGATTTGATTATATCTGGAGAAACCATCCATCAAAGAGAATATTTCACTCCCGGCACAATCCTCGATGATATGATCAACAAAGTGGGTGGGAAAGCTGTCTTTAGGACAAGCCTTGTTAATATCCCTATAATCAACACACACGCGGATCGTACCTTGTTTCTTGTTAACCGGAACAAGATTGGAAACCCAGTCAGTTAGAGCCACAGGGTAAATAAATCCAGCTATAAGAAGTTTCTCAACTTCAAGCTTGATAGCAGCTGCTTTACGTGGGTGGACGGAACGAAGGCGTTTCTAGACGGGTTTAGTTCCTGGGTATGTCTTAATCTCGTGTACAACAATGTCGGGGTCAATACCCGGCATTTCCTCATATCTCCATGTGAAGACGTCAAAAAATTCTTGAAAAAGAGATTTATAGGTGACCACTTCATCATTGGAACACAAAGCTCTGATATGCACGTTTTTGACAACTCCAGGTTTAATGGATATGTCGAGGGGGATGGTAGGTGAGATATTACTTAAGTTCCCTTCATAGAACAGATCGTGTGTAGACTCGAGAACGGTAGAAATGACGACAATGGTCGACGGAGTTTAGATCTTTTGGTAACTCTCAATGGTGTGTTGTTTCAGGAAGAGAATGGAACGATGATGTCCATCATCCCAAGGAGTATCTTCAATGGACATAACAGACATAATCATCTCGTCTGTAGGAAAAATGAAATGGAATGGATCCGGAGATAAATCACGAAGAGAGGGGGTAGAAGGGGTTGTCGATTGAATGGCTTGATAAGCAGATTCGACCAGACTCAAAGGCATTTGGTCACCATAGCAAAGATGATCACTGGGGTTGGGTACTATCCACGGGTCAAAAGACATCGGGGTTTCTCGAACAGAGGTGGAAATCATGTTGATCGAGGCGACAGACGGATGTGGAATATTGGGTGGTGGAATGGGGAAAGTACCCATCAAAGAAGAATCTTTAAGAAGACCCACACCGACATTCTCATATCCAGGGGGGGTTTTTGCAATGAAAGGTACGTTGCTGGTATGTGTATCAGAGTTAAAGAAGGCCTATTGGTCCACCGTAATTACTTTTCCGTGATGTGGGAAACGTACGACACGGAAAACAGTGGACACAACTGTGTGCATTGAATCGATCCAGCTACGGCCAAGTAAAAGGTTTTAATTGAGAGGAGCATCAAATACTTCAACTTCAACGTTGACCGTTTTTCCTTCTAATGTAATAGGCAATGAAGGGAGGACACCGTAAGGATTAAATTCAGATCCATTAAAGTCTTTGAGTGTGTTGTGTGATTCGGTTAAGGGAAGAGAGTTGATGGCTTTCCAACAGGCAATAGACATGACACACGTCGAGGCACCCTCATCAATCATTGTTCTACAAATGTTCTTGTCAGATACAATAACTTGTATTTGGAAGGCGAGTTGAGGGGGTAACCTTGGAATGTGATCTTCCACATCAAAAATTATTAAATTTGTATCCGTAGGGTCGATTCCACCAATAGATTTTAATAGTACCTTCCATTGTGTAGGACAACTCTGAAGGACTTCGAAGGCTGACATGGTTGACAGTGCTTGGGCCAGGTCTTCTACAATACTGTAGTTATGGGTAGCACGTGCATGAGAATTGAAAGAAAAATTGCGAACAACACCCTTTGGTGGAGGGTGAAGAACAATATCTAGGCTCGGTCGTTCAAGATGAAGAGGACCGTTGGTAGGTGGAGCCGAGAGAGACGGTTGGACCAACGAAGGAGGTATTTCATCAACCTTCTCTTTGGAGGAAGAATAATCTTTGGCTTGAGTGGTAAGTGTGACGTCATTCTTCTTTGAATCACCTGTACACATTAAGACATAAGATGTATTGGAGGGGGAAGGTTGGTCATAAATGACCAATTGGGCCTGCTGTTGAGAAGGAAATGGTTGTGACAACGTGGCCGGGGTAGGTGGTTTCGGGGTCCCTTGAAGGAACTTAGTAACCTCTGCTCGTCTTGGACAATCCTTAGTGTAGTGATCATCACCATAGATAAGGCAAGGGTATCGGGGTTTGCGCTTATCCTTATCATCAACAAGTCTTACCCTTCCCTTTTTTGGATTTATTCTTTCCGATAGGGGTAGATTGAACAAATTTCACTTTAGAAGTCTTGCTGGCAGGAGGAGTAGGATATGGAGCATGTTGAACATTAGAAACAACGGACTTGGGGTTGGTGGTAGAGGCTTGTGCGGAGTGGGGTTGGGCATGGAAAGTGCCAATCACACCATCATCTGCATGAGAAGCAACATGAGTAGTTGAAGTAGCAGTAGTAGAAGGACGAGGTGCGTCAGGGAGGAAATCGTAAAGAGTACCTGTTTGTGAGTAAATGAGGTCAAGGTATTGAGCATGACTGATCGCCTGTTCTTCTGTGACAACTCCACCCATGGCGATGTCACGAGTGATGTCGTTCATGAATGATTTTGCGAACCACTCTGCCAGTAACTGATCGGGAAGTTTGAGTTTGATGAGACGTCATTGTCGTCGCCACTCATGAATGTGATTAGAGATATGAGTGGCTTTGGTTTGTTTGAAATAACTCAAAATTTCAGTTCTCGTTTCGTATTGGATCGGTAACTGGTAGTGGGTGAGGAAAGCCATGGAAAGGGTGTTAAAGTCAGTGAAGAAACCTCGTGGTAATTCTATATACCACTACATGACGGAACCCATGAGAGTTCGCTGAAAAAGATATAATCGAATATAGTCATCCACCAAAGAGTTGGATGAACACAAAATGTGGAAAGTCATTACATGATTGTTCGGGTCCTCTCCTAGTTTACCATCAAACTTAGGAATGTCGGAAGGTAGTTTGGTCGGTATGGCGGGCCGTTGAGGAGAGTGACGGATAGGATCATTTAAAATTATAGATAGATCAGGGAGGTCCAGGGTGGCTAAGAAGGGTAACTTTCTATTCACATGGGGGTACTGGTGACTTTGGGGAGGAAGTATCATAGGTATACTAATAGAACCGTAAGCAGTTTGCATATAATGTGAAGATCCGGACAGATTCGGTTGTTGGTGTGGAGGCATGTAATTGATAGGGTTGTATTGGTTGGGGTTGCTCCCCTGAATGGGGACGTTGAGTCGAGTATTAAAGCCCCAAATGGAATTGGACGAACCTGGATATGGTTGGCCTGTGCTAGGGGGTATGAAAGGGTTAGCCTGAGGTTGTTCCCCCCCAGTCGATTGAGGATTATTTTGGATAAGATAATTCCAATACTGGGCAAAGGATGCAGGTATGTTCTATCGAGAGGGTGGGGTAGGTGGGGTTTGCCCTCTAATCAGAGGTTGTGTTCCAATTGGGATTTGGCCTCCAAGGTGAAATTGTCCACCAACAGGAATTTGGTAATTAGGTGTGAAAGACTGAATGGTTCCACTAGGTTCGGTTCCTCTGATAAGGGATGGAAGAGACCGTACGAAAGGGGGTCGAGGAAGTGTCAGAATAAAACCAGGAACGAGATGGTGCCCAAAAGGAGTGGAAATGCCAAGAGTCCTGGATGGGAGTTTTGTAGGTATGGGAATACAAGCATTCAATGCATGATATCTGGGGGGAAGTGTCGGGGTGAGTTTGGGCGAAAGCAGTGTGCCAATGGGGGCTTGAATAGCCACCATACTCCAGGTGTAAAGATTCGTAGCATCTGGGACCACTGTATAATGGGCCATTTGAAGGGGGATAGTCAAGATATGATTGGTTGGCTGAGCGTCTGAACCAAGGAAATAATAGGCAGTAGTAAAAGGTACCGCGTCTGGATCGGATTTTTCAGGTGGCTCAGGTGTGACAGTGATATCAACACCTACTCCTGAGCTGAATAGATGCCATCTAAAGATGTTAGTAGTCCAAAAAGGATCCTGACCTTCAGGGCCTGTGAAAGGTCTGGTTAGTAATCCAGAAGACTCAACAACAATATCTCCGGATGAATTCACTCAAACAATACGTCTCACAGAGTCAGGAGGAAGTCGCAAGTCCTCTGGAGAATCTGTAATTCGAAATTGGTCTAAAGAGTTAGTTCGTTCCACTCGTGGAGTGGCAACGTCTTGGACTTCACTATGTTGAGGAGAACCCTACAATGAGTTGGTAGGCAAGGGTTGAGAACCTTCTAGATCTTCTCGGGGTATTCCTTTCATTCTACGTGAGTGGCGTGGAGGGTCAATGGTGATTGAGATAAAATTTCACGAAAGAAATTCTATGGCCAATTTATGGAAACAAACAACACGCGCTAGTAAAATCTAGGAATAAAACCAAGCAAACAAGACCTTCCTATTCTGAAGCCACTAGTTGGTGATGAAATCCAACGTCGCGACGACGAGACAAGAAGGGGCTGGGCTAGGGTGGAAAAGTTACGTTGACGACCTGCTTAACAGACTTACACCCTGGTGTAAGATCCCACACATAATCGTGGGTATACCCTCCAAGGAGCCCAAGTGAGTCTGGTCAGCGTCGATTCCAGGTACTGTGAAGACTTACCCCTCCACAGTCACCTTGTGTAAGACACTAAGAAGATAGGCTACTAAAGTTACCACAAACAACAATGATGCCTGGGGGAACAGTTGACAGTCCTATCCATACGCAAGGGTAGGGTATCTAGCTCGAAATCAACTTGATAGGCTTGCACTCATCATTGTGGGTAGACCGTGAAGCGACCCCTGTAATACATGCAATCTCTACACCGAGATCAACAAAGCAGGGTGAGTAACTCTGTCAATCTCAATGCAACCTCAGGTTTGACCCTTGTGTGAGAAGGGCTTCCCAGGACAAAATGTTGCAAATGGAATTTTACACTCCCTATCAAAAGATATTATTGTGTGTTTTGCGCTTTCGAGAGTGTGTCTCACTGCCTATTCCAAAGCTCTAGCCTAGCTAATGTTGGTGCAAAAGATCCCTAGAAAAAGTTACGAGTTGAATTTTAAAGTTGCGCAATATTATTAAAGGTTGTTGTTACGCAAAAGGGAAATGGAAATGAAACCAATGTTGTGTAATTCTCTGACCCAACAATGCGTAAATAGAAATGAATGATACAAACTTGCGTTCAATCAATTCTATCTACAGTAGGGAAAAAAGGATTTTTTTGGAACAATGCCAACTACGATGTATGATCTTTTTTGAAATGTAGTACCAAACAATCATTGACAATGTAAATTCACTATTCGTTCTCTTTCAATGCTTGAACGCCAATATTTTTTGAATAAATGATTTCTTAAAAGAAAAAATCTTTTAATTTTTTTTTGTTTAGAAACCAAAAAATAGGGATGGAACTAAGAAAAAGTAAGCAACCAATGAAAATAAAGTACTCAATAAACACCCAAATCTATCTTTCAAAGAAGATAAAAATAACAAAATGACAAGAAAAAATCTCTTCAAATGCACATGGACATATTTTTTCCAAACAACAAGCAATCTAAAAGGACAATTAATCCCAACTTTTAATCCAATCAAAGGCTTTTGACCAAACAAGCACTCGGATCTCAGAATCAGAGTTTATACCCTTGTTGATAAAAGGTCAAGAAGCAAAAATTGGGAAAAAGAGTAAGAAGTGTTTTCGATCTTCGAAAACTAATCAACCGCAAGATTTCAAGTCAGGAAACAGTCAAACACCGGCAAAAGAAGTTCTCCCTAGGTAAACAAACAAATATGGGCATCAAAAAGACAAGAAGACCTAATCCAAAACTTTTACAAATGAGTTTGTTGCCTGGTAGTGGGGTACAGTGCAAGAATTAGGGATTCTTGTAGACTAGATATAGGCAGGGTGCGAGAAGGTCGCACTGAACTGAACAATAGGGTGTGAACATCAATGACTCTCACAGGCCACAGAGAGGTACAGTGCAAGAAGGTTTCTAATCAAGAAAAAATTGGAAAAAGGACAAAAATTTTGAGTGAACTTCTGGGTCCAAAGAGTCTATAAGGGTCTCCTACAGACTCAGAGACTGGTTGGCAATGAAAAAAGTAGGTTAAGATAAAATGTCCAAAAAAATACCACAAAATGAGTTGTTTCCCCTGTGGAGTCACCAATTTTGTTATCGGATAAATCAGTATATGTGGACATTAACAGATCTCCCTAGATCCACCTAGATCTAGAACAAAACAGGAAAAGACATGACACTTCCCCTAAGTTGCAATCATTGAATTTATTGTTGAGAAAGGAATAAATGACGTACCTTTAGATATCACTTCCTTATGTCTCTATTGTCCCTGCTTCGTTTTGGTGGCCTTGAGATATCAGATCTACAACGACACAAATCAACCAAGGTGAAAGAAAAAATAATATATTCAATGAAGACCTAAACATGTGATCAAGGAGTCATGTAATAAAATAAGAGTGATTTTATGGGAAAGGGATATGCCACTGTATTTATATTAAATGAAAGAAGAAGATACAACTAGATTGCCTTGATTTCGCAAGCTTCCTTTTGGTGGTCCTTCGTTCCAACACACACACTTGCTCTACACTTGCATGAAGAATATACATTGTGGCTTGACGGTCAAATGGAGGCCTCAAGCCTCAATTCAAACATGATTCCTCACACAATTCTGAATCTATTATTTCATCGATTCTCTATTCAATATTGGTTAACCTCTTCCTTGAGAAACCTTTCATTATATAGGAGAAGGAGAGATGGTTAAAGGAATGAGGATGATCCCACTAAATATAAGAAGTTAGTAGGATGTCAACCATGTGAATGCCAACTCATTTTCTATAATATCCTCTTCTAGAACCTTCATAACTTCCTCTTCCTTTTAAGCTTTGAAGCAGGTTCACAACCTACCTATAGAGAAGACTGCGAACATCTCGCACTCCATGTATAGGGTTTCCTGTGAGAATCAGGGTTTCATGCACCCTACAATACATGTAGCCTGCAAATGCATCTTAAAAATATGTTTTGTAGAAGAAGACAACAATCACTTTTCTCAGGCAAAAGGTCCTTATGAGAGCCTGAACACATAACTGTAGAGACATCACCAGAGTGACCAAAATAATGTGTAACAAAGGTGGAACCTTAGTTCAGGAGAGATGGACATTCCGATTAATCCATGTGCTTCGCCATTCCTATTATCCCATTTGGATTTCTTATCAACATCAGTGGGTGTTGTTTCCTTTCCCAAGGTAATCTGGTATAAGCCTTTACTTCTTAATAAATCCTCCATATGGGATTTCCATTGGAAGTAGTTGGTGCTGGTAAGTAAGAGATTACTTGTAGAAGTCATATTAAATATGCAGATAATATGGATTTAAAATATGAAACTGATGATCTGAATGGAAAGATCTCGAAAAGTTATGCGGTTTTAAAAAAACGACACTTAAAACGGACTTCAGATGTGAGAGTTATGCCCTTTTTAAAAAAAGGCATAAATAGTAACCAAAGGACCACATGGTGGTGTAAGTTGCTTTATTAAGTGACCCAGTTTTATAAAGAGAAGTGGGGATCACTTTTACAATGAAGTTGCTTCATGCAAAATAAACAACTCTAAAATAAAATATTAAAGCTACTTATAGTGATTCACTTTTATACTTGAAGTGAAATACACTTTACAATTTTAGCATGAACTTTTTCAAAAAAAGTAACAAAAGAGAGACTTGAACTCAAGACCTCTTACTTAATAANCTACAATACATGTAGCCTGCAAATGCATCTTAAAAATATGTTTTGTAGAAGAAGACAACAATCACTTTTCTCAGGCAAAAGGTCCTTATGAGAGCCTGAACACATAACTGTAGAGACATCACCAGAGTGACCAAAATAATGTGTAACAAAGGTGGAACCTTAGTTCAGGAGAGATGGACATTCCGATTAATCCATGTGCTTCGCCATTCCTATTATCCCATTTGGATTTCTTATCAACATCAGTGGGTGTTGTTTCCTTTCCCAAGGTAATCTGGTATAAGCCTTTACTTCTTAATAAATCCTCCATATGGGATTTCCATTGGAAGTAGTTGGTGCTGGTAAGTAAGAGATTACTTGTAGAAGTCATATTAAATATGCAGATAATATGGATTTAAAATATGAAACTGATGATCTGAATGGAAAGATCTCGAAAAGTTATGCGGTTTTAAAAAAACGACACTTAAAACGGACTTCAGATGTGAGAGTTATGCCCTTTTTAAAAAAAGGCATAAATAGTAACCAAAGGACCACATGGTGGTGTAAGTTGCTTTATTAAGTGACCCAGTTTTATAAAGAGAAGTGGGGATCACTTTTACAATGAAGTTGCTTCATGCAAAATAAACAACTCTAAAATAAAATATTAAAGCTACTTATAGTGATTCACTTTTATACTTGAAGTGAAATACACTTTACAATTTTAGCATGAACTTTTTCAAAAAAAGTAACAAAAGAGAGACTTGAACTCAAGACCTCTTACTTAATAAGGCAAATTTTAACCAAATGGTCTAGCAAAACATATTGTAATATTCATAAGGAGGATTGGGGAAAAAAAATTCGCTTCTCGATGACAACAAGATTTAGATCTCGGTTAGGTTACCCGAAAGATGCACCTTTTCCTATCTGTTTCTGATTTTCCGAGATCGCATAGGGAGTAGGGAAAATAGCATACAAAGATATAAAAGGGTAGCAACCCAAAAATAAATAATACAAAACCGAAATAAAACCAAAATATTACTCTGCAAAAATCTAAAAAATGTGTATTCAAGCTTTATACCTCTGGATCTAACTGTAATGGTCGTATCTTGGGCAAACAGAAACATTTTCAAGTGAAAAAAAAATTGTTCCTAAATGAAACGAGTCCTCTGGATGCAATGAAATAGTCCTCTTAGCCCATAAATTTATGAAAATCACATAAAATGGAGATGAGACAACACAGCTTCACGATCTCAATATACAACATGAGTGAATCTTCAAATACGCTCTGATACCATGTTCGACAGCACAGGTATTCCAACAGAGGATGAAAACCTTCAGTAACCACTCAAATAACCAGATCAAAGATCAACACATCAATGTTTTCATGTGGTGAAAACCTTACGAGGAAACATCCACGGCCCCAACCAACGCGACCACTTGGAGCAGCTTATTAATGCAAAAGAAAAATATTACAGAGATATTTTACAAGAGAGTTTCTCACAATCGATCATCGAAAAATGACACTCCATGCTCTTTAAATAGATATTATGGACCAATCGAGTGCTAAGCCATATATCAATGGTCGTTAAGATCAAGGAGAGTATGAACCGTCGGATCACTCTATGTTGGGAACATATCGTGACCATCGGATTTCCTAACTACAAATGCATACAAATGCATACTAAAGAAACACACTAAGAAACAAACTTTTACCTAACGACACATTAGACCAACTAGATCTTAACTAACTCCTAAGTGTCTAAATATCCTAACACAACTAGCCCATTAGTATTAATAGTTTCACAATTAATAATCGAACAATTAGTTAAATTATAAGACAATGTAGATTAAAAAACGACATTGACTATTAAATTTATTTCGAGAGTAAAATCTTGCATCATCCCTCTTATTAGTCCCTGTCGAAGGCGTAGAGGGACTATAGCGATCGATAATCCGTTGACTTCATATTCATATGTCCTTTGACTATAAATTTTTTCATCATCTGTATTGTTTGAACTATAGAAGTAAAAACATTATTTTTTATATAATAAAAAAAACCTTATATGTCATTGTCTCATTGGAGAATAGATTGGAAGTCTTATTTCCATCTTCATTGTTCCCAATTTTGTAAAGGTTTAGATCTCCAAAGTTTTGAGCTTGGATGTTATTTTTAAATTTTTAAATTTTTATTTAAATGTTTACATACTGAAAGTTCTGAGCATCAACATTGTTTTTTAATGTTTTCGTTATTTCTATTTGTATTGAAATGTTTACATACCAAAAGTTTAGAGCATTGACACTCTTTTTGAGGTATTTGAATAGGCATGACAACTTAAATGTTTACATAGCATGAGGCCCTTAAACAGGCCTGACAGATTAAATGTTTTCGTAGAGCGAGGCCCTTAAACAACCCTCACAACCTTAAATGTTTACCTAAATAGGCTTCTCACAATACATTTTTCCTCAAATTTTTCCATACAATGTTGCAGTGACTTTGGACAATATTGTTGTCCACCACCAGTTTAATAGCCATTGTATGTTTCATACTTCATCTATGCTTGGAATGCAATTTAGTCATCATTGAAGATACATATATTGTTTACTGGTTCGGTGGCTGCTTCTTGTTCGTTGGTTCGTCGATTGTTGCTTGTTGTCATTCAGTTCAACTTTGAAAGGTTGAGGACCTACACCTGCGGTTGGACCTGTTGGTTCTTTTTGCTTATTTTTGTTTCCTTCAACTTTGCAAGGTTGGGGTCCTGCACTCGCAATTGGAGCTATTTTTTTGACTTTGCAGGGTTCAATTCCTACACCCACAATTCGACCCTCTCTTCTTTCGTTCATTGTTTCCGAGTAATTTTCAATTCCATAATTTCATTTCTATTCATTCTTTTTTGTTTACTATCTACAGTTTGCAAGTAAGAATGTTTAATTATTTCCACTCGCATGGTCATCATATGTTTCGGATTTCTTCTGTGCTTGGGATGCAATTTGGTCATCATTGAAGATACATATGTTGTTTACTGGTTCAGTGGTTGTTTCTTGTTCGTTGGTTCTTCGGTTGATGCTTGTTGTTATTTGGTTCAAGTTTGCAAGTTTGAGGTCTTGTAGCTACAGTTGGGCATGTTGCTTCCTGCTCACTGGTTTGTTTCTTGTTGCTTGCTTTTGTTTTCTTCGTATTTGCAAGGTTGGGGTCCTATGCCGACAGTTGGAGCTATTTTTTTTCACTTTTTGGTGTTCAAGTCCTGCACCCGCAAGTCGACCTGTGGTTCTGTCATTCATCATTAGCGAGTAAGTTTCAATAGTATACTTTCATTCATGTTCGTTGTTTACTATTTATTGTTTTCATTTTGCCAGTAAGAATGTTTAAGTATTTATTCATCGTTCTTGTCCTGCAGACTTTCCATAGAGGTTGGCATATCTTTTTCTCCTACTCTTCAATTTTCCTTCGATTTTTTTCCAGGACTTTGCACCATGCCCATGCAGTGTTGTGTGCACAACTTCGACTATCATGTTTTCTAACATTGCAAATCCTGGTCCTTTTCCATGTGTGATGAAGTCAAAATCTAGCACCTATCAGGTGCCTTCCTATCGCATATGGGAATCGAACCCGTGTATTTCGAATGAAAAATACAATGTCAAGATTGTTTCCTTTGCAGGATGTTCTTGTAGAATAAAACTGTATGTAGGTTTAGAAGGGCTAGGTGTAATGTTCCCCAAAGTTACCAAAATAAAAATAAAATTGTTAGGGACATAAAATTTCCTTTTCTCTTTGAACAACTTATTTCGAAAGGCATAAAATTATTATAAGTAGGTAGTTGTCATCACTATTGACTTTCGCAAGGTTTATGTTTACCACTTTATTGACACAACTAAATTCCATATATAAAAGATTATATCTCTGAGTTATTCCATGTTGCACAGTAATCACATATATTATGTTTAAGGGATAGCCTCACTATACCTTCATCTCTCAGTTACTAACATTTCTATTCACTAATATAAGTATAAAGGGTTAACGTTTACATTAGTAAAACTCCACTAGCATTACAATCATGTCCATTCATAAACATTAACGTTTATATTTATTAAATCCCCACTAGCATGGCAACCCTCTCCATGCATAAGCATTAACGTTTATACTATTAACGCCCCACTAGCATTATACCCATCTCTATGCATAACATTAAGGTTTATATTATTAAACCCCACTAGCATTACAACCATTTCTATGCATATACATTACTTATATCCTATAGGGTCTATACGAATTTGGATTCAAATCATATATTGCATACTTTAATAAAAAGGTCGCTCTACACGCTAATCGTCTAAGGTAATCGACTTCGTGGAGAACTAGCTATGGTTAAACCTCGACCTCTACTACCACAATAACTAAATATGGTTAATGGTTGGCATTGTTACGAAGCTAACAATAACAATTATTTGGCCCGAGCTCGATACTACGATCAAACCAGATTGGACAGACTTTAGTCGCACCCTAACTTAGTTGTTCTCACACTCTGCAATAACTTGGTATGAATGCAGAATAAATAAGTTGTCAGACGTTGTTTAAGACCTTTGTCCAACTTATTAATGGATACCTACAACGTACCTCTCGAGGGTTGTCACTCAACCACCGTGTCCAATAAAAAACATGCCACCTCCATCATTTCACATGGCAAGGTACAGTCTACGTAATTACCACTATTACTCTGCTCGGTGAAGGGTTTCTAGGGCTATTGCTTCATTCCCCTTTGGTTTTGTGTCATTTTTTGAAAGCGCTCCAGTGCTAACCCTGTGATATTAGACTCGGTGAAAATGGCCTGAATCCTATGGTTGGGATCGACTTGGCAGGAAGAAAAAGATAGGGGCAACTACTGGTTGGATGCTACCCTGTGAAAGGTAAACAACTCTTTGTCATTTTATTTTGAGCTCTCTGTGATTCTAGAATAACATAGTGCACACCTGTCACCATCTATTTCTCCTTGCTCTACTGGTTCTGAATTTCTCAGTTCTGCATTAGAGTCTTAACGATTTGCTGAGTGTCCTTTCATGCTTAGGGTTTGTCGTTGCTCCATTTTATTCCATGTACTGGGTCCCAAATCCTTATACCCTACGATGAATATTTGCATCTATACGAAACTTTGTAGGAAGTTCTGGTCTATGTTAATAGCCCAACAGGGAGCGAGAATTACGACAACGCATGAGTTAGTTTTCTAAAAAGAAGATATTTGAACTTACTACATTTTCAGTTTCTCGTACTGTGTGATTAAATCTCTTTTCTACTCGGTAGAGGTTATATCCCTTTCTTGATTTTTTCTGTGACTTTAAAGATTTGATACATTCCTTCCTACTTCGTTATCTATCTGTAAGTAGTCGTGGGTTCTCTTAAATTTGTATTTCAATAGTAAATATGGATTTCTACTGTGTGAAAGAAAAATAAGGGAGATACCCTCCATACTATGTCTAGATCTTTCTACTTGCAAAATTGTCTCATGTATTAAGGAATTGATTTCATTCCGTTCGAAATGCTTATTTTACTTGCGATGTGGATGCTACGATTTTTGTTCCTTTTGATTTTTTACAATAGCGGTTTCATAGGTAAACACGGTTCTGCAACTTTGTCTGAAGTTTTGAACTATTGATTCTTGATTCTAAGAATATACATTTCGAGTTTTACTTTGTTTTAATTCATTTCAAGGTTGCATGGTGTATCATTAGCATTTATGTTTTATTAAGTGATGAGTCCTCTGGTTCGTAAAGACTTACTGTGAATTTATTACCCCCTCGGATCATACGATGTAAAGTCGTAAACCCTCTCCCGTGGTTGTTGTGATATTTCTTCTCTACTGTGTAAAGTTTTTGTAATGGGTTCACTAATTTAAGTCTAAAGAAAATACTCATACTTGTATAGGGATTATGATAGCCATAAGGTTCCAGTGTGTATAATTATTCCAAAATCTAAACTTAATTAAAATAATTGTTCTAAGCTCTCTGTACTTTTGTATTTGAAACTTGTCTATTTGCATTTTCTTCAGCTTAAAAAGAATAGTAAAAGTAGTATCCAAAAGGGAAATAAACGCCTATGTGCGACATGAATTGTACTGTGAGAACTCTTTATTACTCTGGTTATCAAAATATTAGATGTCTTAGAAATGTTCTACTTGCTTATTTACATTCTGGGATATTTGGTTAAGACTTGCGGTTACCAAACTAATGATGGGACCCCAATTTACCTGCGAGGGTACTCATCAAACATTTTTGGGTCCACTCTTCCCCTTCAGACCTGTGGATAGTTTTCTTAGTGACGCCGATGGAGATGCACTCACGCCAAATCTCAAGCTAAGTATTGTTCATGTAATTGAATCTTCAATATTTATTCTTGTTGTTTATCCCTTAACACTATTTTACTAACTCTCGATTTTTCCCTTGCAGGACTTAAATCATTCTGATCAAATCGATCCACGAGTTCACCTCACTCGAAAGGTATTCAAGTTCCAACTCTCGACGTTTAAAACTAAGTTCCCAGGTTATGTTTATACTGGTACAAGGTTTCGCCTTAGGGTACTATTATTGTGATAGCTTTTGTACCGGGTTTCCATAGATATTCTGGTTACTCATATTTTAATTCCTTAAAGGAATAAACAAATTTAAACAGGGAAGAAAACCCTATAATGAATATGATTCATGATTTAAACAGTTGTGATAGCATGTATTATGTGATATATTAGAACTCTATTAAATGTTGAACAACCTCTATAACATATAACATGCAATTATATACCACTGAAATTTGTTTCGGGTTGCTGTAATATAAAAAGGACTGTAATTTTATATGTCTTTGATATAGACTGCTTAATGTAAAATACTTGAAATCTCTTGTAATTCAAGAAGTCGATACAATCCTTTTGTGTATGAGTACATTAGATGTTTTATGCATCTCTATG
>SNQJ01S0058240.1:22137-37135 GCA_010110895.2 Picea sitchensis
TGTTCGGACGAATCTAAAGGTAACAAGAGAGTAACACCGAACCATGCATGCTCCTATCTATGGACTAGGAAATAGTTAACATATAGCAAAGACAAGAGTATGGGTAAATAACTACAAACCCAAAATAGTCTAGTATTGAAACAATCATTTACAGTCCTATGTTCACAGATTCAGACAAGTATTTCTTAAAGAACAGAAATAAAAATGCACCAACCATACATAGAATAGTCTACAATGTGAGATACATTCTTACACAACTCTAGTATTGAGAAAAAGGTAGTAGAATAATCCACAACAAGTGCAACACAAGAATCCAAGTTCTCCAGAAAATAGCTTGGTCAAAAAGGCTTCTTCTCATTAAGTTTCAACAGTAGTACATGAAAGCTCCAAAATCCAAAATCCCTTTGCTTGAATACAATGAACCGATTTATTAGAATTTACCTTGACTATTGGCCTTCTACATTCATGACTCTTGACCTTCCATTTCCAAACTTTTGTCTTTATCCTCAATGGAATGATGAGGAAATGCTAACAACAAAAATGTTCGTGATTTTTTATCCCCTACATCATATACATTCATATTTATAATTTGTCTTTTAGTGTTAGTGTGCCATCATGGGTATTGGTCCTAGTTCACCTCATATGGTGTGGTCAGTAATTTGCACATTATGGGCCATTTTTGTCTCTTTGGTTGAGACTTTCCTACTATGAGATCTTATACTTCATCATATACCATTTGAGCTTGGTTCTTGTTTGTTGATTATTGTTCATGTGTTGGTATTTTATTCTTTGTTGTAGATCACATTTGCAAGGACATTGTTGTGTACCAACGAATCATCCTTGCCTTGATGTATAGAATTTGTGTCTTTGTAGTTCACTCCTTTACACATTATGTATTTAGATTCCTTAGTACGATCATCTTCCAACACTGGTACTTGGGTGTCATTCATCACAAAATAGTGAGTTGCTAATATAAAAGCTCAAAACATACTTTAAAATGTGCATTTAAACATATAGAATTTAAAAGGCATCTGAGTGAGAAGTTCTGATATACTTCCCTGATTTTAATCTTTGGTCCCTCTGATGATGAGTTCACGAACATCCTCATTGAAACGTTGTGCTATCAAGTTCATGAACAATATCCCAGTATTCAATCTTGAAAATATGGGACAAATTGTGAGGAATTTCATGAAACCTATTATTAGGAAGTTGTAGAGCTGGACCAGAACTTTCCAATGGTATAAGGAGTGTGTAAAATAGAGTTCAAAGCCAAAATTTATGCCAAAAACCAAAACTAGGAGCTAGGTTTTTCCCAATGTGTTATGTTGTGCCCTCTCCATGTCTGAGGTAGCATGCCCTGAGCTCCTAGCACGCTTACTAATGCATTCGTAATTTTCCATACTTCATAAATCTTAGTCGGAATCTGACCTTATGGTTTATTCATCCATTCCTCGAGGGAGAGGGTCTTATTTGTTGTTTTTGTTCACAGGACAACAAGTTAAAATGGAACCAAATTTAAAGGGTCAACTTATATCAGCGTTTACAATATGTTTGGCTTGGTGGCATGTCAGGGCTCAAATCACATCTTCTGGCCATTATGTCGAGGGTTGAGGCAGATTCAAAATGTGGGACATGTTAACAATTGCATCATCATGTGACATTCTCTAGGTCGTTCTCCTCTGAAATGAGTTGAGACGATCTATGAGAGATCCCATGTGTTGGGTGTGTCCATGTGATGGGTGTGCATCAGACTCTGGACTGAGTTGTGGACGTGTGGTCTCCTTCCTTGTACTCCTATGGGCTAAGTTGAGTCAGGTTGAGATGGTCTCTTGCCTTGTACTGCTATGGACTTAGCTAAGTCAGGTTGAGATGGTTCTCCATATGGTACTCCTATGGACTCAGTTGAGTTAATCTGTTGAGAGAGACGTCCCTGTGGATGAGCACATGTGGACATGTCCCTAGTGGTTGAGCACTAGAGGATGTGTGGATCCCTTGCTATATTGCCCGAGAGTAAGATTGTTGTAACCCTAATTTATTGTGAAGGGTACAAATCGGCCCCACCATGTAAAAGATAATTAATATTGTGCAAATATTAATTATATTATTTAGTTTAAAAGGTCGGCCCTATTGTGCCAATAGACACACCTATTGATGTGTCAGGTCTTGTATAAATAGGAGGAGATCCCCATTGTGGATCTCACTCACTTCACTTATCATCTCATAATTTCAGCAACACTTGTACAGCTGAAGTGCGCATCTCTCTTGGGCGCAGGTTTCTAGGTCAATTAAGCACCCTCTTGTGTGCTAGGGTTTGTTGGTGTGTGGAGGATATTCTCTTGGCATTATAGCAAAGGATTAATGGGTTTCTCCCTTGATTGAGAAGGGTTTTCCCAGGATAAACTCTTGTGTTCTTGTGCATGGTTATTCTTCTTGTGATCTTGGTTACTGCAGCACTTGTGCATGGTATTGTTGCGTTGTTTATAGTTCAAGTACATGCTAAATTGAAATAAACCACATGTGCATGAGCTAAGAATTAAAATTCAACATGGTATTGGAGTAGAGTTCCTGAAGAGACCATTGCACAAACTATTAAAGAGCCAGTCATCACCTTCTTGTTGCAACTCCAAAAACAACCCTCCTTCTTTTGCCAGTTTTAGCACTTTCCACTTGAGCATTGGGGCTAATTTTTGCATAGGAGTGTATGGCCTCCTTCAACGTACCTCCTGCAACTCTCATATTGCAATTCTGAATTTTTTTTATTTTTGGCCACTAGGATTTCGAGGGTTTATGCAGAATTTCGGCCTCTAGGGTTTTTGCATCTCACCAGGGTTCTTCTGACTTTCCAAGGCTTATTGTTGGTAGTTATAAGTCCAACGAAACCTAAAGTTTCTAGCCTAGCCTAGCCATTAGGTTTCCTAGCCTAACCGTTAGGGTTTGTGGAAGAATCTGCAAACCATGAGGAACATACCTTTGGTGGAAGATAGGCTTGATGGATCAAACAACTTCAGTTCCTAGAAATCAAGACTATAAATCACTCTGGAAGAGGATGGCCTATTGAGTTTGATATAAAAGACTACCAAAAATAGTTACCGATGAAGAGAAGGATGATTGGAAGGCAGATGACATCGAAGCAAGGAATATAATCATCTATTCAGTGAGAGATCATCTACTACCTTGTATTGCCACCTTGAAGACAACTTATGAGATGTATGATGCATTGAAGAATATGTTTGAGAGCAACAATACAAACATAGCCCTTACATTGAAGCACCAGCTTCAAAATATCAAGATGACGAAAGATGACACCATTGCCACCTTCTTCATGAGGATCTCATAGATCAGCTAGGTGTCATTGGAGAGACCATATCAGACAAATAACTTGTCATGAGTACTCTCAATGCTCTACCAAGACATTGGGAACCATTTCTTCAAATTATCAGTGGAAGATCAGATCTACCTGGAGTTGATCGTCTATGGACAGACTGCACCCAGGAGGAAACCAAACTTATAGCTAGAGGAGTGTTAGACTCCCATCATGATGATAATCAAGTTCTTGCTTCTCATACAAACAAAGGAAGAAGAAATAGAAGAAGTTTCGGCAAAGCATTCAAAGACAAGAAAAATTTAGCAGCTCCAAGTCATGAACAGAGAAAAGACATATCAAGGATTGAATGTTTCATATGTGACAAGTATGGACACATTGCGAGAAATTGTCCTACCGGGAAGAAAGGAAGACAATTTGCATCCACTATCGATATTGATCCAGAACCACAACAGAGAGTTGAAGACACAAAAGATGAAGCATTCTTCTTCATATCATCACTCTTAGGTACGGTTCCTACAGATAGTGACATTTGGTTAATTGACAGTGGTGCCTCCAGGCACATGACTGGATACAAAGAACATCTTACAGACCTTGTTGAGAAAGAATCTTGTCTACATGTTGTACTTGGAGATAATTCCATATATACTGTGAAAGGAGTTGGAACTTCTACATTCCAACTAGATTTTGACATACCACTTCAATTGAGTGAGGTACTATATGTACCTGGGATGAAAAGGAACCTTTTCTCTATTTCTGCCTTAGAGGATAAAGGCTACAAGGTTACCTTCTCTGAAGGAAAAGTTTTTGCATGGCACAATAACTCACACATGGATTCTTCCCTAGTGATTGGTGTTCGAGAAAACAGTTTGTACAGATTGACTATCCGACCAGTCTAGGCCCTATTACATGATACTATCATTTTGAGTGAGCTATGGCATAGGAGACTTGCTCATTTACATTATTGAGCCCTTCCCGCTCTAGGGAATATGGTAACATGCCTTCCAGAGATACATGTTCAACATAATGGTGTTTGCAGAGGTTGTTCTCTTGGAAAGAATGTCAAGGGGTCCTTCTTGAGAAGTGACAGTATATCCAACGAGATCTTAGACCTGATACATTCAAATGTTTGTGGACCCATAATTGTTGCTTCCTTGAATGGATATTTGTACTATGTGCTCTTCATCAATGATCACTCTTGGAAGATGTGGATTTACTTCTTGAAAACCAAGGATGGAGTCCTTGCGASGTTTCAATAGTTTAAATCTCAGGTTGAGAACCTGACYGGGAGGAGGATCAAGGTGTTGAGATCAGATAATAGAGGAGAGTACACCTCCARGGATTTCAATGATTTATGTATTGAGGCAGGGATCAAGAGGGAGTACAACGTTCCTTATAACCCTCAACAAAATGGGGTTGCAGAGAGGAAGAACATAACCATTATTGAGGAAACCAAAGCGATGATACATGATCTRAATCTACCTATGATTTTGTGGGCAGAGGCATCCATGACAACAGTGTATGTTCAAAATAGAAGTCCTCATCAGATTCTGAAGAACATGACTCCCGAAGAAGCTTTCATCGGAGTGAATCTTGAGGTTGGACACTTCAAGATATTTGGGTTTCCAATATACATTCATGTACGCAAGGAAAAGAGGACCAATCTAGACCCTTCAGGCAGAAAGGGTACATTTGTGGGGTACAGTGAATCTTCGAAGGCAGACCAGATCTAAATCCCTGGTCAGAGACCGATCGAGGTGAGCAAAGATGTCACCTTTGAGGAAGAGATAGCCTTTCGAAGATCCAAAGAATCTCATATTGAGATTGATAGCGAGAAGAATGAATAGATAGTACCTTCTCCCCCTTCAACAGTTCAAAGGGAGACAATTATTGATCCAATTGATCCCATTGATGTTCCCAGAGACATTGTAGTAGGCCATAAGAGGCATGCCTAGGCTGAACAGAGAATGTAGGAGGTAGAGGGACATGCATCTCCTTGAGGTACATTCCGAGAGAGCAAGAGACCACAGATATTTTTGAGCTACATTTCAGCTATGAGTCACATCATTGACACTGAGCCTTCTTGTCATGGAGAAGTAGCAGGTCAGCAGGTTTGGCAAGATGCCATGACAGAAGAGTATGAGTCCATCATGAAGAATGATGTGTGGGATATTGTTCTGAGACAGAAAAGGAAGTCTGTAGTGACTTTCAAGTGGATCTATAAGATCAAACATGCAACTGATGGAAGTGTTTAGAAGTACAAAGCGAGATTTGTGGACAAAGGATTCTCTCGGGTGAAGGGAATTGATTATGAGGAGACATTTTCTCTTGTTTCCCGATACACTTCAATCCATATGATTATTTCCCTAGTTGCATCCATGGGTTGGAAACTACATCATATGGATGTAAAGACAACCTTTCTCAATGGTGATATTGAAGAAGAAGTTTACATCGAGCAGTCATATGGATTCGTGACACATGAGAAGGAGTCTCATGTATGCAAGTTGAAGAAATCCATGTATGGACTAAAGCATGCACCTCGTGCTTGTATAAGAATATTGATGGATACTTGATGATTTTGGGATTTAGCGAGAGTGTTGTTGATCCCAACCTATACTATCACATTGTTGGTGGCGAGTCCCTGATCTTGGTCCTATATGTTGATGACTTATTCCTCACCGGTTCAGAAAGTCTTATTGTTGAATGAAAGCATGCATTGACTTTTGAATTCGAGATGAAGGACCTGGGTATGATGCACTACTTCTTGGGACTAGAAGTATGGCAGAGGATTGATGAGATTTTCCTGAATCAAGGAAAATACACAGTAGAGATTTTGAATAAATTTGGTATGATAGACTGCAGGTCCATGCCTACACCGATGGTGATGAATCTAAAGAAGATGAATTAGGCTCCTTCTGATTCAAGCGAGATTGATCCACATCTTTACAAACAGTGGATTGAATCATTGATGTATCTGGTTAACACCAGACCTGATATATGCTATGTAGTGAGTGTACTCGATCAATTTATGAGTCAGTTGAGACAGACACACTGGATAGCAGCGAAGCATGTGTTGAGAAATATATGAGGCACAGTTTATTATGGCTTGAGATATGCCTCCAATGTAAACATGATATTGCAGGGATATGTCGATGCAGATTGGGCAGGGAGCACAGTGAACCAGAAGAGCACATTCGGTTGCTGTTTCACTTTAGGATCTACCATGGTTTCCTAGTGCAGCAGGAAACATAATTTTGTGGCTTTGAGTACTGCAGAAGCAGAGTATAGTGCATTATGTGTGGTAGTCCGCGAAGCAGTGTGGCTTCACAAGCTCCTTGTAGACTTATTTGGTCATGAGATGGATTCCACTATTATCCATTGCGATAACCAGAGTTGTGTGAAGCTCTCGGAGAATCCTGTGTTTCACGATAAATCAAGACACATTGAGATCAAATACCATTATAGCAGAGATATGGTGCAGAGGAAAGCAGTACATGTGGAGTACCTTTCTACACGCAATCCAGTTGCAGATATATTCACCAAACCGCTTGTCAGGACGAAGTTCAAGTACTTCCTTGAGAGACTTGGCCTGCTGGAGAATGCCTCCCTAGCTGATAGGGAGTGTTGATGATTGCAGCATCATGTGACATTTTCCAGGTCATTCTCCTCTAGATTGATTTGAGACTATCTGTGAGAGATCCCATGTGTTGGGTGTGCCCATGTGATTGGTGTGCATCAGACTCTAGACTGAGTTGTGATGATGTGTGGTCTCCTGCCTTGTACTCCTTTGGACTGAGTTGAGTCAGCTTGAGTTGGTCTCTTGCCTTGTACTCATATGGACTTAGTTGAGTCGGCTTGAGATGGTTCTCTAGATGGTACTCTTGTGGACTCAATTAAGTTAATCTGTTGAGAGAGACATCCATGTGGATGAACACAGGTGGATGTGTCCCTAGTGGCTAAGCATTAGAGTATGTGTGGATCCCTTGCTATATTGTCCGAGATTAAGATTTTTTTAACCCTAATTTATTGTGAAGGGTACAAGTCGGCCCCACCATGTAAAAGATAATTAATATTGTGCAAAAATTAATTATATTATTCAGTTGAAGAGGTCATCCCTGTTGTGCCAATAGACACACCTATTGTTGTGTCAGGTCTTGTATAAATAGGAGGAGATCCCCATTGTGGATCTCACTCACTTCACTCGTCATCTAATAATTTCAGCAACACTTGTATGGTTGAAGTGCACATCTCTCTTGGGCGCAAGTTTCTAGGTCAAGTAAGCACCCTCTTGTGTGTTAGGGTTTGGTGGTTTGTGGAGGATCTTCTCTTGGCATTATAACAAAGGATTATTGGGTTTTTCCCTTGATTGAGAAGGGTTTTCCCAGAATAAACTCTTGTGTTCTTGTGCATGGTTATTCTTCTTGTGATCTTGGTTACTACAACACTTATGCATAGTATTGTTGCATTATTTATGGTTCAAGTAAATGCTAAATTGAAAGAAACCACATGTGCATGAGCCAAGAATTAAAATTCAACAGGAAGTGTGTCGATAGACAAAGAGAGAGGGTGTACAACATGTCAAATAATGGTTAAAGAAAAGGGGGGATTGTATGGTTTTGAGCCCACTCCCCCACCCCTAGAAAAGGGGGATTGTATGATTTGAGCCCACCCCTCCCTTTTTCCACTTCATCTATTTTTTCTTTTGTGCCATCCACTTACCTTATTTAAATGTAACTTCAAACCATGAATTTAATCCTATGCATGCTAAACCACATCACGTGTCTAGGCCCAAATCACATTCCATGGTCTATGTATCAGAATTTATAAAGGATTTAAAATGTTGGTGGAGCTCCAACATGACGAAGGTCAAGGAGGATTCAAAATGATGAGGAGGCCCTCAAACATTGGCAATCGAGAGGGATTTGATCCTCTTGGGTCATTGACATGTAAAGAGGGATGGATTCAGTTTTGTTAGGAAAAGGGGTGGTTCGAATGGTTATGCCCCCCACCCCCACCTTTCGTCCTTTGTTCCCTCCACCTTTCCGTGTATACCATCACGTGTTTTATTATATTGTATTGTGTGCACATTGAACCATACTATATTTTCTTTAATCACTTTACGTGATTGACTCTCGGTGATATAATCAGATGAGGTGATCATTGTATCAAAGGTTGAGGAGGATTAGGATTGTGAACAAGCATCGATTTTTCAGGGATTGAGAAGGATTAGATTTGTTGGTGGACTGTCGACATTTTGAGGGTCAAGGAGGATTAGATGTGTTGGTGGACTGTCGACATTTTAGGGGTTGAGGAGGATGTAAGACTGTGAATAAGCGTTGATAAGAAATGAGAGGAGAAAGGTCATTTTACATAAAGGTTAAATCAAAGGTGGTATAAAATAATGTTTAAAAAGGGGGTCGAATGCCTTACGCCCCCCACCCTACTTTAACCTCACCTTTTGTTTTTTATGCCCTTCTCATACCCACGTACAATACCACTTCTTTTAAACCATAAAACAATATTTATTGCTTTAAAATCCCTTCATGTGTTAAAATCATATTTTGTATCAGTGTTAAAATTGTGTTTTGTTGTCGACATGTTGAGGGGAGCGAAAGATTGTAGTATTGAAGAGGATGGGGAGGATTTCGAATGTTCATGGATCACTGATACATCGGAGGTTAAGAAGTATTTCAAATGTTCACGGGCACTGACATGTTAATAATAGGGGGAATCTTAGTGCAACCTAATTTGACTTAGAGAATCTATAGCTTTCCCATATGATGTATGTTTGAGATTTCATTTTTTCTGATGCGGAGATCATAGGGATAGGTTTCTAATGAGAAAACTTACAACTTCATTCAAGCATTTTCGTGACTTCAAGATTAATGAGGTTTTCTTGAAGGGAAATACTTGGTGATCTTTTTTACACTTCTGGACCTTGAATTTTGATTCCATCAGTGGTGTTAGATTTGTAATCCCCTAAAACATATAGTTGACCTATTTCAGAGGTGAAAATTTCACTTTGACCAACACTTGAAATTATGAGCAAATGTATTTTTTAATAAAAGTTTGGGCCTCGTTCTTGTCACTGCTTTAGTCGAATTCAATTTTGTCAATTTCAATGACATTTATATTATATAGGCTCTCAATCTGTCCATTGGAACCAAGGTCATTTGTCAGTAGCTGAGAGAAATTATCTTGTGAAAACAACCAACTAACGTTTGGAGCACCCGATACTGATTGTGTGACTGGAGTACCAATTCTTTTTTGAGAAGTGATTTAGAGCAATGCTATGTCTCGCAGACACTACAATGAACCCACATAATAATAAATGGCACTTTCATGGTCATGGTTAGTAAAAGAGTCAAAAGGCGCAAAACATACATGCAAATATGATAAGTGTAATAAAAGGTGCTTGCATCACAAACATACTTGATGAGACTATTGTCATACGCAATCATGACTGAAACATGGCATAACTCAAAATCAACAGGAAATCCCACATTAGTCATCTAGTCAAACAAGAAATGCTTAATAGTTAAAAAAAATTGAGAGAACATGGCTAATGGGTGCAACAATTAAAGGATTTGAGTTGGAAAAAATTTAGGAGGGGCCCCAAGCCAATGGCTTTAGGGAAGGTGATGAGGCCTCGACAATTAGTGACACACAAGACAAAGTGAGAATCTATGCTAGTCTTCCCTAGATTATGGGCATAAAATGTAGAGGGTCATGTTCTTACTTTCAGGGTCATTCCAGAATAAGTGAGCAACAGGTATCTAAAAAATTTCATCGTGATGGGTTCACTGGGAATGCTTGCATGCCAGCTAGTGGAGCTCATATGTTGCAATAATAGGATGAATGATGATGATATTTGTTTCCTTAAACAACGACAACGATCTAGGTTGAGATATTCATCATGGGGATAATATTGGTTTGGGATATAAAAATATGTTTACCAAGTGTGTATATATGTTATCCCTTAGGTGTTGCTCCATTATCCGTGAGAATTCATAGCCTTGATGTAGTCACCAAGGCATCACAAACCTTGTTCAACTACCAGCAAGCGTCCATAGCCCCAATCGAGATATATACATGTCTCCTAATGTAATCAAGCTCTCTTTCTCAGTCCTTCCAAGTTTATTTAGTACATGCTTAACATCTGATGGATGAGGAAAGTGGTGGTCTTGTTTCTTTTTATTTTCATTACTTTATCTCAATAGGGGATGACTGCCATCTATTGGGATTTTCTTTGTATATTTATTGTACCTATCTAAATAAAAATAATCTTTTTTGGTTTTCAGCCCTTAGACTTTGACATTTCACCCTTCACACGAGCATTTTCTTAGTGTCTGGATGGTTCCCCTATTACATAGGATATGCTCACCAGCCAAGATGAAAGGATAACCATTGATTATCCACTTTTTCAGGTCATGGTCCAATCATTGTCACAATATTCCAAAAAATATCCTTGATTTATCTTTGATATGGCCCTCCAGTTCGACTCATGAGTTAGGAAAGATATGTAGACTGCTTAATGCATGTTTCATGTGCATGGTGTTGCATGAATGAGACAAATGGAGTTGAGATATATCATCAAACACATTGATGGATTTCAAAATAATTGAATTGGAAGAATAAATTACCTTCACGGGAAGAAACAATATGAAATAAACTTTACAGTCACATCTAGAATCAAAAGATAAAAATATATTCAAAACTTGATACAACTGAGAGATGAAACCTTTAGTAAATGACGAGTAAGGATAGCTAGTCAAAAATAAAATTATTTCAAGAGAGAAAACATGAATGTCAGTGTTGCAAGTGGCTTTAAAATATTCATGCACTATAACACCACAAGTATCTATGCAACCTCTTGAAAAGACTAATCCCTAAGAAAGAATAGACACATAACATTTTGTCTGAATGAGATTCGACGCGAGGCTAGCTGAGAACTACATCTTACATCTTATTTCCTTAATCCTACCATCTTATCCTTGTGATTCAAGAAGTAATACCAGAAAGGGATTCATTTTCTACTTCTTTGGTGACTTTTCTCTAGTCTTGTAACATTCTAAGACTTTCAAAATCTATGCTCACACTCTAATTCTCTAAGTCTTGAAACTTATTTTAAAGCATGAACATGGTAACCTCATCACCAGTTCAAATCGGGCATGTGATATCAATTGGATGTTTGTACCTACATAGGCCAATCATTGAGGACATAAGATTGATTTTAACCAAGAAAGTCCATAAATGAACAGGGCTCAAGACAATCATATGCAGAGAATTGAAAGTAGAATCTAAAATATATATCTGTGAGTAATGTTTCTAAGTGTCATGTCTCGTGATCATGTCAAATATTTGAATCCTTTGTTTTCTCAATCTGTGTCTTCCTCTTGAGGTGAACAAATTATTCAATGATTGGGTCTACAATAAAACATTTGCAAAATAAGACTGACAAGTTAAACATGATATGTTGAATGCCACCAATAAAATCCACAAACTTTTGCTAGCTTAGCTAGATCCTAGCATAATGGAATTTGACTAAGAAGCAAGATTCACCAAAACATTTTCTCCCGGGAAAACATAATTATGGAGATATCAAGACATAAACAAGAATGAAGGCTATGCCTAGGTTGGTATGAAACATGTAAGCCAAACATAAATGCTTTGAATTCAGAAGGAACCATACCCATTGGCATGCACTGGGTCTGGTCTTAAATCTTACCAATTTATTATGTCCAAGATCCCAATATAAAAGTGGAGTCTACAAACTTGAATCTTATTTGGTTAGTAGAAGTTCTTTTTTGAGCAACATGTGACTCTGACTATGATGATCAGTTGGTTTCTCTGAGGTATTTCTTAGTGAGAACAATTTATTTTTCATCAAAATGTTATTGGATATGTTGTGATTTCCATGAGAGGATCCACTCCACGAAACTTTCGTAGGACGTCATTGTTCTCAAATTCTAGTGGTCTTTCCCAACTGAGTATGATCATAAAAAATAAGGTTGTTGCTCGCACCTCTTCTATTGTCTCTTCGAAACCAAGTTATGGATCCTGTATGGTTGGATTTTGAATAGGTTCCATCTCTAGAACTAGGGTTAGTATTTGCACCACACACACAGAGGAAAAAATGGCAGGAAAATGTTTCATGTAACTTCTTCCCTCTTGGAATTTCTCTGAGCATGGAATTGCAGACCAACAGGTAACAATTATACAAGTGAATGGGTTGCCTACTTTATGGTCCATGCTTTGTGCACTTCGTTGAGCTTGAAAGTGTATTTCTGATCAACTTTCTCAGTAGTCTTCCTAATCTAAAATATTTTCAAACTRGTATCTTTTCCATATTGGGCAATGGAGTCAACTTTTGGTTACCCAATGAATAACTTTACCAGAAGGAAGAAGGAAATGGAAAACTCTAAGTTTCTATGTACATAGAAAAGCAAGATGTAGTATGATACTTCGACCARTCTGATGGAGGTGAAGCAATGAACATATGCAACTAACACTCACTTTTGATTATACACAAAGAACTCAAATAGTCARTACCTTAAGCAGTATGCTTTGCTCATATGCTCGATATCTAAAGGGCAAGCCATTCAGTGCTACGAGGTGTAATTCTTCACTTGGAATTTCATGAGATTTTCTATTCCAATTCCTCCCAAGATTGTAAATTCTTCTACAATAGATACTTTTTCAGAGGCTCGGGATCGTGCTCTTTTGGCTAAATGTTTTTCGATGGTTGGTGCTTAGGTGAATGTCATTGAAGCAGGTAAATATCACATTTAAATCTTTCCAACATGATGTTTCACATGGTTCTCTCATGAAAATGAATGTAAACCAAAATTAAGACAAGCTTCAAGTTAAACAACAAAATGAAAGGCGTTAGTGAGAATAAGAAGATCGTCATGTAAAAAGAAACTAAAACTAAAGTAAGCCATCCTAAACCATACAAAACCTAATAACATCAGCCAACTTTTATTCAAGAAACCAAAATAAGTCAAAATCTTACTCTAAAAGATAGAAATGGAAGTAAAATCCGTGCTACGACTATTCCTACTCTACCCTACACTGGCTTAACAAATTCTTGGTGAAGTCATAAAGCTAATGTAACCACTTGATTAGCTCAGTTTCTATAGGAGTATTATGGCATGGCGTATATATGTGTAGTTGAGTATCATGTAATTGATTGAAAGAATCAAATCACCACAAACTAGGTTCAAAACAAGAAACGATAGATACTTGTTGGTTTGAGCGAAACATCGAACAAAATATGATTCCATGATCTCTCCTATAACATCATTTAAATCATTCGAGGAGTGGTGAAGTGTTGAAACATAATCCAAGGATGAGTGATGCATCTACCCCTAAAGATTAACTTGTAATTATGGAGTAGAACTATCTCGCAATACTTCTTGGATCAACTCAATGTTTCCTTTATCTTGCATGGTGATGGGTTATCTATTTGTTGTGCTTTCCCCATAGGGATTTGAACATTATTTATGTTCTTCATGCCTTGTCTCTTGCATCATTGACCTTTTTTCATAGAGATTAGTAATTCCATATTATACATGATCATTGAATGATAAATTGAAGCTCACATTCATTTCTGGAACATAAATATAATCATCAAAGATGGGGTTATCATGATCAACTTGTATGTAATCATGTTCCAGAAATTCAGATTGCAAATTATTTTCAAAATTTAGATCCTTGGATGGATTGTTATTATGAATGGGTCTTTGATCAATCAGATCTTAGAAATATTGTTGCTTTCCTTTATCGTTMAATATTTTACTTAAATAAAAATGTAAAGATTCTACTACATGATAAGTTGGCAGATGCTCATGTAAGTGACCATAATCGAACAAATTTGTATAAAGAGAATAGAAATATTCAGATTTTGAAAATGATTGGATTTCCTCGGTATGAGATTTTTTACAAACTAAAGCATATTCACGATCCTCTTGATATTCAAGGTAAATGATTGATGCAATTCCTAAAGGAATGTCACTAATTTGCTCCATTTCTAGGTCTAAGAGGTTTAGGGGTTCTGATGGAAATTCCCTTATTGTATTGACAAAGTGTTGGTTAGAAATCATGTATCCTCCATCTTCCCTTATTAGATCACGATTTTCATTAAAGGATATAATCTCTATGTTTCCCAGTGCTAATTATCATTCAAATCTACAACAATTCCACAAATTGACTTTTCATTCAATATGGATTTGAAATCATCTTTTGAAACATTACTCCCATGTTGTGCTTCAAAAACAGATTGCAGAGTATTAGATGTATGAGGGTAGGCTTGTATGGTCTGTATGTTTGAAAATATTTCTCCAGAATGGGAGGTGACTGAATCTTCATTGTGTATATATGAATTGGAGCAATAAGAAATGATATATTGCAAATTAAAAGCCTTTTCATTTTCAAGATTGACCCCTTTAGTAATAGAGAGAATGTAACATCCCAATTTGATTAGTTAGTGATCATAATTTATTAAGGTAAATTAAATTAATTATTGAAATAATTAGATTTTAGTCATTTTATTATTCATTATTTTGAATTAAATAATGTTCAAAACGGGGGGATTATTTTATTTTATTAAAGGTAGGTGAAGGAATTAATGAAAAGATAAGGCAGATGGGAATTGAATGGAGGGGGGGGGCGAGA
>SNQJ01S0058240.1:37191-47408 GCA_010110895.2 Picea sitchensis
AAGGAGAAGGAGAACTGAGAGGAGTGAATCAATGGTAAAACTTTGAGGAGTTTTGGGCTCATGGACTGGTGTTGCTGGGAATTTGGGCTCATGGTCTAGGAAATATTATTTCCTGGAGCTAGGGAGATGAAGAGGCTTTGTTCCTAGTTGGTTGGGAGGAAACAATTTCAGGCAGGTAGGCAGGCAATTTAGGCAAGTAGTTGCAGTGGGACAACCTTCTTCTTCAAGAGGTAATCTACAATTATCATTGTTTTACTCTAAATTCAAGTTATGACATTTATAGATATACTATGTGACTATTAATTTTTTGTGCTCAATATAGTAACCCAAAATAAAGAAGTTCCATGTCATGTAAAAACATAAATATAGATTTACGTTAGTTTTAAGTTCTTCTAGGCTATTACAAATGGTATCAGATCTTGGTTTCAAAACTGAAACCTGGGTTTGACCACCCACACAATTGTGCAATTTGTTCCCCAAAAACAACCCCTAACCTGCAGCCTAGGAACCCTTTATTTACAACCTAGAAACCTTTTATTTACAGCCCATAAATCCTATGAAGACTACCCAGAAGAACCTTGAAGGAGAGAGTATGCACAAAAAAAAAAAACTCCCATGTTCCAACCACCTGTATTATTCTTCACCTGCGTAGACAAAAAATTAACAGAGTTAGATTCGGAAATATTGTAAAATAAACAAAAGATTATGAAATGTATATGTACTAATTACTATATACAAAAGGAAACCAATACTAATTCTAAAAAATTTACCAATGAGACTTCAAGATGAACTTTCCAATTGGGGTCCACCATCTCTAGAGTAACATTGTTTTAGAAGGGAATTCAGATGTTGGAAATTCCAAAGTTTAGAATTAGATCTTATTAGTTGTTGCAGATATCCTTTATGGGTATATGATTTATATTGTAGAACGAATACCTTGCAACACATTAACATAAAAAAAAATGGCAACAAAAATTTCACGACTAGAAATTTTACAAGCTATGATACCAGAAAAGAGAAGAGACCCGTGCAAAGTGTTCCCACCCATGCCTCCTCACTGTGGTGAATTCATTAGCCCCCATGTTTTATCCCCTACCAAGAACTTTAGTGTGAACTATCTATTTGAACTTTTGATTTGTTTTCTCAGCCAAGACGAACTCTAGAACTCGAATAGGATCTGGCCCTTTGCCAAGGCAAATGGTCCAATCACAACCAGTGCACCAAATGGGTTGATGTAAACTTAGAAAAGCACACGAATTGCCAATGTCCCACCTAATTTACACTTCAATACTTCCACATCACTAAAATAAAAATATAAAAAAAGGGACTTTTGTTTTACCATACCTACACTTTCAGGCCCCCACGACCCTTTATCTGAAGTAAGACAGTTGGCAGAGACAACAGACTTCGTCGAGCCACAACAATAGCTCGTCAAGATTATGTCTTGCCTTGTTCCTCTTTCCAACTCTTCTATTTATATGCAAGGCAATCAACTAAAGCTTCGCTAGAGATAATGCGTTGTCATCTTATGTGGGCATATCAAAGATGTGGCGGTGAGCTTTCAGTGGGCACTAGTACCATTGTCGTATAAGTTCAAACAAAACAAACCTTGTATTAAATAAGTGTACCCATGGGGCATACAGATAGATGCAGATGTGTAAAACTAGACAGTAAGATTTGGATTCCTAACTTCACTTTTTCCCCCACGACCCATCCAATACTTCAAGGAAAATCCTCCTTGGTTGCATTCAAATCTTTTGTATATCCAGTAATACATGCGACAGTCTCGGCTAGTCTCTGAAGCTGCATACTTCTTTAATAATTTGGTAACTGCGTAGTCCTTCAAAAAAAAAAGAATTTGGATGCCAAGCCTCTTTCAAAGAACGAAAGAGAATTTGAAAAGAACATGCAGGAAGCAAAGTTGTTTTACAATTCATGTCAAAATCTATATCTCTCGCATTGTCTCCGACACCCATTCCCTCCGTGAACCCAAGTCGTTGGATTTATGGTCGTCCCGCTGGCTCTTTATTCCAGTCAAGTGAAGGCCAGGGGTGGCATGCCTCCTCTCCTCAAAGGATCATTCATTGAAATGGACCTTTGCAGAGCTCCAACCTCTATTAGCAGTAGCACAATGCTCAAGCCTACAAATGAAGAATGGTTGGTTTTCCCCACTGCCCCCACTCTCACCACCACCCCAGCAAGCTGAAATCAAAGCGAGACCTACGTGAAGGATAAGGGAATGGAAAACTTTCCAAGAAACAGACCTATCGAATGCGACATTGAGCAGGAAATAACTGCCTTGAAGAAAGGGGTGGCAGGCCTCTACTCCTCCACATTCTCGACCTGGCCCAGTCCTCTCTCTACCAAGCCCCATTTACCAACTCTACACTCGAAACCGGGTCGTCGTTGAACCCATATGAGCCCAAGAAGCCATAGCCAACCCTTCGGACGACCACCTGTGGAGTCAGGCTTGAACCCTCGGCCCGCAGTTGCAGAGGAAGAGGCGATCGAGGCAAAATGATGTGTGAAGTGCGAGTGAGGGGGGCTAGGGTTTGAGCAGAGTGTTTTTTGTTTTTTGTTTTTTTTATCCTAGGTACAAATAGTGGGGGAAATGTGGGCCTCATGCGAGGTCCCACGATGGCCACCCTTATTCGAAATATTTTTTATATACTATGTTTTAATTACAATTTTATTTAATTACTTAATTTTTTTTTACTATTTTTTTTTGTTTGCTAGTTTGTCCGTGACCTGCGGGACTAGCCTGTGGATTGACAAACCACGAATCAGGGGCATTTGAGCCGTCAAAATCACTCGAGGATCGCACCCGGCCTGAGCCACACCAACACTTAACATGGTTGGATTTTTTGTCCCTTTTGTCCCCGCGGGTTTCGAACCGGTGACTTAACATCACATAGTGCCTTAACAACACACTTCGTCACCCACTGTCCTACACCTCGGGAACATTTTTATTTTACTATTTTATTTTAATTATATATATATATATATATATATAGATATATATATATAGATATAGATATAGATATAATTAAACCATTTAATTATGAATCAAATAAATAACCCACTATACATAACAACTAAATGGTTTATTTATTTTATTCATAATTAAATGGTTTATATATATATATATATATAATTAGATTAGTTATGTATAGTGGGTTATTTATTTTATTCATAATTAAATGGTTTTAAACAAAATTTATATATATATATTAGAGAAAAAAAAGATGGCTATAATTAAAAATGCAAGGTGAAAAGGAGGAAATATAATAATATAAGTTTTATGGCAATATAATTCATTTATTATATAGGGTTATATATATAAGGGCCTTGTGTAATATAACATACACATTATTTTTCGAATTCTTTATTTTAAGTCTAAATATATGATATATTATAGGTAACATACATATTAAATAAATGTGATGATTAACTAGAATAATACTAAATAAGGAAATGATTAGATTGACATAATATACAATGTTAATGTATAATTAATTGATGAGATTTGGGAGAGATTAATGATTAATCATAATAAATTAATTATGCACAAATATATGCTTTATAAGGGTATAAGTATTATAGGGAAAGGTTGGACACTTGATTAAAGAAGTCAAGGGAGTTAGTGACTTACCTAGACAAGTTACTAAGCTTAGATGCGTTAACCCTGACTTTTAGCCACTTACCTTATAGGAGTGATCTATGTTTACAGACAAGTATAAATAAACTTACGCCTAACCCTACATTGCAAGTTTCAGTTGAGTAAAACGTTGAATGCCTTAAACCCTTTTCTAATAAGCTTTGGTTGAATGCAGATTAAGTCAGTCAAAATGGTTATGACTCGGGGAAGTCGAGGTTGGGGGGCATCGTCGCAAGGACCACCGATACCAGTACTGCCACCACCATCGCCAAAGCTAACTCTCATCTTGCGCTCCGTAGAGGCTATAAATGAGACATTAAAGGGACGCTAGTCATCGGATGTTGAAGTGGAACCCCCACCATCTGGAGTGGGTAACCCTGAAGCGTTGAGGGACTCAGAGGGAGAGCCTCCACCAGGGGAAATCACTAGAGAACTAGAAAAAATCAAACTCCCAGAGTTTTTTGGGGGTCGTGAAAGTGAATGTGCATAGGCATGGTTGGAAGGAATGACGAGATGTTTTTCCTTGAGAGACTATGCTTCCATGTCAAAATCAAAGATAATGATTTTTCAATTGAGGGACAGTGCATTGAACTGGTGGGGTAATATGGAGAGGCAGTTACACCTTACCCTAGACACCGTCTCGTGGGAGCTTTTTGAGGAAAGGTACCGGAAGAAATATCTACCTGCTTACTATTAGGAACAACAGGTCGAAGCATTTCATGCCCTAATTCAGGGAAACAAAACTTTGGAGGAGTACAAAATCAGGTTCATGGAGTTAGTAAAATATGTATCATACATGGATACTGATCAACAACAAGCAGAATATTTTGTGCACGGATTAAACCCTAAGATAAGGGCCATAGTGTGGATGTGGAAACCATCATCATTAACTGAAGTAGTTGAAAATGCTCGTTACGCAGGGGAGCACATGAGCTTAAACAGAGGTATGAGATCAACCATTCCACAATATCCTAGATTCGTGGGTAAGGCCCCTAGGACCTTCCCCAGGGGAGGAATCTCTAGGCCATCTCCTTATGGAAATAGAGTTGCACCTAGAGCGGTTGCAACATGTATTTCAATGGCAGCAAGTGCAACATATCACTCATAACCTGCGACATAAGAAATCCCACGACCTTCTTGGGGACCAACTAGTAGGGGCAAGGGATCCAGGGGAAGGAACTCATTTCAAAGGCCTTCATAGGGCAGTGTGCAGGTTCCATCTCGTGTTACTTGTTGGGGGTGAGGAGGATCCCATTACCAGCGTGACTGTCCAGATTCACAATCAGGATTTGTGCATAGAGAAGGAAAGGCCCTGATTTGAAGAGCGAGTAGTAGCCACCAGATTTATGCAATGATTAATAAATGCCAAGGAGAACATCAATCCAATGTGGTGGAGTCGTTAGGTGCCCTAAATCATGTCAATGTTAAAATTTATTTTATCCGGGTGCTACAGATAGTTTCATTTCAACTTTTGCATTAGAAAAGTGTGGTTTGGCAACCTCTGAGCATGATGACTTTAAATAAGTTGAGATGGCTTTGGGGAAAAACAAGCGGTAGCACCTAACATCGAGAATTGTCTAGTAGATCTGGGAGAGTGTACTACTAGGTTGAAGGTGTGGAATCAACTTTGCTCTCTAGGAGACGATATGATCTAATCATTGGGATGGGCTGGTTAGAATCACATTGAGCTATATGGTAGATTGTTTCGCAAAGGAGGTGCTTTGTGTTGATGATGAAGGAAGGTGCTTAGAGATCCATGGTGTTTGGAGGAAGGTGTATCTATGCTTTATCTTGAAAGTTAAGGTTAAACATTGCAAGAGGCAAGATTGTCGATTATATCTAGTGGAAGTAGTGAATGGAGGGAAAGGACCCTCTATGGATCAATATCAAATATTGCTCGAGAATTTGAGGATGTTTTTCCGAAATAGTTGCCAAGGTTACCTCATGAGAGGAGCTTGGTGTTACCATCGAGCTAAAATCTAGTGCGGAACCAATTTCTAAGACACTTGATTTTACCATCGAGCTAAAATCTGGTGCGGAACCAATTTCCAAGACATCGTATAGGATGATAGTGCCAGAACTTTGTGGGTTGCAGATCCAGTTAAAGGAACTACTTGACTTAGGGTTGATAAGGCCCAGTGTTTCACCTTGGGGTGCACCAGTAATTTTTGTCAAGAAGAAGGACAGTTCCTTACGATTGTGCATAGATTACCGGGACTTGAACCATGCTACAGTGAAGAATAGGTACCCAATACCACAGATATATGATCTCTTTGATTAAATGAAAGGAGCAACGATTTTCTCCAAAATTGATATGCGATCAGGGTATCACCAGTTAAGGATTAAGGAAGGCGATATTCCAAAAAATGCCTTTCGAACTCAGTTCAGGCATTACAAGTTCATTGTAGTGCCTTTTGGTTTGACCAATGCACCGACAGTATTCATGAGCCTCATGAATGGTGTATTCTGAAAGTACTTATACCGCTTTGTACAGGTCTTTCTTGATGATATCCTCATCTATTCCAAGAACGAAAAAGAACATGAGGAACACTTGCGAGTGGTGTTGTCATGCCTTAAAGAGAATGAGTTGTATGGCAAGTTGTTGAAGTGTTCTTTCTTCTATAAAGAGATTCACTATTTAGGTAATATCATTTCCAGTGAAGGAATTTTTGTGGACTCAGAAAAGGTGAAGGCAATTATGGATTGGCCAGTGTCGAAAAATGCTCATGAGGTGAGAAGCTTCATGGGGCTAGTTGGTTACTATCGAATATTTGTGGAAGGGTTCTCTAAGATAGCGAAACCCATCACCATCTTGCAGCACAAGGGGGTCAGGTATGAATGAACAGAGAAATGTGATATTGCAATCATCAAGCTTAAGAGGTTACTAACTAGTGTGCCAATTCTACGAGTTTCAGATATGGAAAAAGACTTCACAGTCTGCACGGATGCCTCGAAGGAAGGATTGGGGTTCATGCTAATGCAGGATGGGGGAGTGATAGTGTATGCATCAAGAAAGTTGAATAAACGTGAGGAGATATATGCTACTCATGATTTAGAGTTGGCAACTGTAATGTTATCTTTGAAGCTTTGGAGGCATACCTAATGGGGCAAAGCTTTGAGCTCAAAATAGACCATGAAAGCTTAAATAATATCTTCACTCAAAGGGATATCAATGCCAGACAGAAGCGATGGAGTGAGTTATGAGTGAGTACGATTTTGGAATTTCATTCATCAAGGGAAAGGAGAATGTGGGCGTAGATGCCCTAAGCAGGAGACCACGTATATTCTCCTTGGTGCCCTTAATAGTTAATCTCGGGGAGTGAGTGTTGGGGCAAATTCTTGGAGATAGTTGGTATTTAAAGGTTGCTTCATCCCTCCAAAGTGGGAGGCAGTTAGTGCCAAAATATGAATGATATAGCCTTGAAGCAGATGGATTGTTAATATATCAAGGAAGCATGTACATCCCCGAGGGTGGGGATATTTGATGCATCATACTCAAGGAAGCCCATAGATCACTTTACTATGCGCATCCGAGTGTGAAGAAAATGTACACATATATGAAGAAGCTTTTCTTTTGGTTAGGCATGAAGCATGATGTAGTCCATTACGTCGCCAAGTGCCTTGACTTTCAGCAAGTGAAGGGTGATCATCACCACCCGACAGGTCTCCTACAACCGCATGATGTTCCTATGTCCAAGTGGGAAGTCATTTTTATGGATTTCATTGTGGGATTTCCACTCACATCATTGAGGCACAATTCCATTCTTGTTAAAGTTGATAAGTTGACCAAGAGTGCTCATTTTATTCCAGTTAGAGACACTTACGATGCCACTGATGTGGCACATGTTTTCATAAGTGAAGTCATCTATCTACATGGGTTACCCAAGACGATCATTTCATATAGGGACTCTCAGTTTACCTCTAGGTTTTGGATGAGTTTGTAGTCATCGTCGGGGACTCGGTTGAACTTGAGCACGACATATCATCCTGAAATGGATGGGAAAATTGAGAGAGTAAATCATGTTATGGAAGACATGCTTAGGATGTATGTTATGGATAATCAAACCCATTGGGAAAACTACCTACCTTTGGTAGAGGTCGCCTACAATAACAATTTTCACAGCTCCATTGGAATGCCTCACTATGAAACTCTGTATGGAAGGCCATGCAGGACACCGTTGAGTTGGGAAAGGTTAGAAGACCGAGTGACAGTAGGGTCAGAACTGATTCAAGAGATGGAGGAATAGGTGATTCAGATTAGACAACAATTAAAGGAGGCGCATGATAGACAGAAAATTTATGTTGATGCACATAGGATTGATCGAAGTTATAAAGTTGGAGATAAGGTTTTCATTCATATTGGACCTAATAAGAATACCATTCGGTTTGGGAAACAGACAAACTTGCCGCCTCGATTTATAGGGCCATTCAAAATCCAAGAGAGAATTAGACCCATTGCTTATCGTCTTATATTGCCATCCCACTTGCATAAAAATCATAATGTTTTTCATGTATTTGTTCTACATCATTATGTTGTTGATGAATCTCGCAAACTAAATTGGAAGCAATTGCAGGTCTTTGACATGGGAACCATCATGGTCGAAGCATTAGGCATATTGGACCGTAGGATCCGACAGCTCAAAAATCGTTTGGTAGACCAAGTTAAGTTCCAATGGAACAAGTATAGCCCTAGATATGTTACTTGTGAGGATGCAGAGACCTTACGACGAGATCATCCATCACTTTTTTTACCACCTTGGGAATATGTTTCCCGAAGGTTGGGTGTATGTAATGCCACATTCTAACTTAGACATCTAGAAGTACTTATGGCCTAATCGTATCTTATTTTCTTATTAATTGTGAAACTATTAATGATACACTTAAAATTTTAGACATATGGACCTATGTGAATGTCAATACTATGAATATTTATCATTATTAAATTATGATGGATATTAGGAAACCTAATTCTAGCTTGAAAATTTTGAAATTTAAGGTTGTAGGTACGCGGATACCGAGTTAATGATATGATTAAATGCATTTACTTGATAATAACGTATGGATAAGTATGAGTTTGTGTTATAAACTATTATGCAGGTTAATGGGCTATGAAATAGCCAAGGGATAATGATAAAAAAGGTTTGATGTCGTGAACATCAACCGATAAATAGTATGGTATGAATCTTTGTATGTAAATTTTGTTGGTTCAAATGCATTGCTATGATATGTGTGCAAGTGTAGGGTTTTAGGTAGCGGTACTGCCTGAAACTAAATATATGATGACAAATTACCAGCAACACAGTTCCACTGTATGGTCCATGATAGGGTGTTGACCCTAGTTCTATCAGGAGGGGTGGAGGAATTTCCCATCGTGTATCCTCTGGAACCTGGAGTCATGGGAGGACGGTGTTAGATCACGCTCCCCTAGACGTGTGATGATGATTGCCAGTTGCTTGATGGTGAAGTTTGGTCAAGGTAATTGACACTTTCGCTTACGAATTCTATCTCGAGTTAGGTCAATATAGTTGACACTCCAAGATAGTCCAACAGAGGAAGGATAGGGATGGAAGATGGAAGTAGGTTAGGGAGGCAGGATGATTAGAAGTAGTTGAGAATGTGTGGAGTTTTAATCTTATAAAAAAAATAAAAAAAATTGCTTAATTGAACTACAATTATCTAAGTGAATGTTGCTTGCGTTAAATTAGTATAATTGAAGGATTCTATGAATACTTTAAATGGTTTATTATTCTTTATGAAATGAATGAATTGTTGATTGGATTGGAAGCATACATGAATTTCATTAAGTGTAATAATTATTGTCATTAGTACACGTGCGAGTCATGTATGTGCTAGCTACGCATACATGCCTTGCACATGTACACTAGTATGTATAAGTGTTTTAAATTGATGATGTTGCTTATATGATTTGGATGTACGAATCATGTATTATTACCCTTGTACTATAAATTACTATAACTTCAGAATGGAGTTTCTTGAAGGGTGAGTGTATGTAACATCCCAATTTGATTAATCAATTATCATAATTTATTAAGGTAAATTAAATTCATTATTGAAATAATTAGATTTTAATCATTTTATTATTCATTATTATGAATTAAGTAATGTAACAAAAGGGGGGGGGATTATTTTAGTTTATTAAAGGTAGGTGAAGGAATTAATGAAAAGATAAGGCAGATGGGAATTGCATGAGGGGGGGGATTCTAGAAAGGAGGATAAGGAAGAGGGGGTTGGACTTGGAGAGAGGATTCGTTTTTGGGGGGGGAAGAAAGGAGAAGGAGAATTGAGAGGAGAGAAACAATGGTAAAACCTTTAGGAGTTTTGGGCTAGTGAACTGGTGTTGCTGGGAATTTGGGCTCGGGGGCTAGGAAATCCGATTTTCTGGAGCTAGGGAGCCAAAGAGTCTTTGTTCCTAGCTAGTTGGGAGGAAACAATTTCAGGCAGGAAGGCAATTCAAACAAGCAGTTGCAGCAGGACAACCTTATTCTTCAAGAGGTAATCTGCAATTATCATTGTTTTACTCTAAATTCAAGTCATGAAT
>SNQJ01S0058240.1:65160-91387 GCA_010110895.2 Picea sitchensis
CCCCCCCGACTTACCTTGTGTGCCACGTAAGGGGCATCGTGGGCATACCTGGAGGTTATAGTGGTAGAGGTTGGATAACACGGCCACGTGCCCAACTAGTTGCTAATTCCTCCAGACATTAATATATATATATATATATATGTGTGTGTGTTAGAAGCATGGACACCACATGCATAAGACAAGATCCATGTCACAGCATAAAAGATATAAACAACGTGCCATGCACAACAAATAACCAACAGATAGGCACATTAGAATACATATCTCAGAGATAATTAAATACACAGCGGAATACATTAAACAGAAAACACAGAGAGCACTTATCTTTGCAAGTAAACGTTCACCAACTGGTTGCAGAACAAGGATGTTCCTCCCAACCATAGACATTGTTGTTCATTTACTCTCAACAACAAGTCACCCCCGAGCCAGGGCTATGAATCCATAAGGACGGGTCCTAGGCCAAGTCTAAATACATAGTAGTTGGCTAAGTAGCTCTCAGGTTTCCCAACCTCACAACAATCCTAATTTCCAGCTCTCTTTCCCCCTCAGCCTGTACAACCCCAAGAAATGAACACCTTTCTCTGCCATGCAGTCCCTAAGGCTGTTCCATTTCTCTCCAGGGCTCCAGTGCTACTGGTCAGAAAATATCCCTACTGGAAATTCCAAGGACTCTCAATTGTGGACAGTTCCATCTGAACTGCCATCAAGTTCATGCACACATGCATCCATTCCCTCCGGGAATGATCAGTAAATGATTACATCCATTCAATGATGGCTCTCCTCTTCTTGCCATTCGTTTCCATGCTCAGCCCAAGAGCACACAAACTAGCAATAGTGAGTGAAGAGGAAGAAGGATGAGTGAACCAATGAGAAGAGGACGAACCAAGGGAAGAACGACCCCAAAACATCCCCCAAGGGATGTTTAAATAATTACACGAAGACAAGAGCCACATGGCCTCCCTCCTAAGAAGCTCATGTAACCCCCTCTTCTCCATAAAATCAATTATGGGTAAATAAAATAATAATAACAAGACTTAGCCCCTCAAGCCCCCTCTCTCGTGGAATCATAGCCCCTCTGCCCCTTTTCAACTTTACTGGCTCACCAGCCTAAGTCATATTTACATAATACATTATAGTTTATAAGGGTTAGAACCGAGATGTTACATATTTAGACTGAAAGATCACCCTCATCCAACCTATGGATAGAAGGTGGAAAATCGACAGGTAGCCTAGAGACGATTTCCATTCCTTTTCTATCCAGAACAAGATTGTGTTGTACGCCATTCATCTACCCACAAACTTACATACAATTACACAACCATGCAAATACAAAATTTGGAAAACTTGTAAATCCTCTCCAACAACAAGTGCAACTCTCCCACCTGAGCTTTTATGGTTTGTTTGTGTTTTTTCCTTGCATGTGGACATAATTCCTCAATTGGGTTTGACTTCAAATCTGGAGAAGGGAGTTCATAGAGGAATATGCCTTGACCCTTTTCTTCTCTGTGAAATGCTTCTCATACTTTGAATTCGAGGGCGATCTGTGAGGAGATGAATGTCGAGACGTGGATAGGTAATTTCCCTTGTAGCATCACATAAATCCCCTTGCGAGTAGCTACAAGGATTAATGTCCTTGGGAGTAGAGGGAGCCATCGTAGTATCCAATGAGATGTGTTTTCATACTGACAATGCATTTGCCTGGCATAAATCTGTCAAGGGGAGCTTCGAGTCACTTTCCAACTCGTGCGAGGATTCGTCAATCGCAAGCAGTGCAACATAGGGAAGAAGTTTGGGAGAAGAGAATATTTCAGATTCTAACATCAAGTCATAATAATAGTTAACTAATGGATCATATCCCTTCATTCTTCCTTGACATCGGCCCCATGGAAGGAAGCACGAACCCAATTACTCCATCGACTTGTGTGAAACCAGTTCTATCGAGCCGCCATTTTTAGGGTTTCCACCAAGTTGTTTTCTTCAAGGTTAAACCAAAGGTTATAAGTTCACATGGGGGAGCTTCTATGCTAGTCTTTCCTAGATATGATTTCTAGATCAAGAGTTAGGATACTACACCAGTGTTGTTTCCTCTTCCATCTTTTCAAACACTAAGATATCTATCATCAATGACAAATATTTTTTGGGTGTTACTTTCCTTAAGAGAATAAAAAATGTCTTTATCCTTAGCCATATAATAAAATGCTCTAGAATCAATAAGCTACTCATTAGAAGAAGAAGCAGATGTTGCATTAAAGAAAAAATGAGAAGTAGAAAGTGCATGTCCATGAAAAGAAGAGTTAGAAGAAGAAGAATCAAGATTGATGTTGTGCTTCTTCATCATTGCTTCTAAGGCATCCATCTTTTTAAAACATTTTGATTCTAGATGACCATCTCACCCATAAAAAATGCAATGCCTCTCAGTATTCTTTTTATTTTTTATTTTGTTTTTTTGTCACCATTAGGAGGAGGAGTTGGCTGAGAGGGTTTGTTACCCTTGTTTTGGTTGTTGTTTCCAAGAGTTTGCTTCTTTGAATGCTTTGATTTATCCTTTTGTTAGATGTACCTACAATGCTAATCACTCCAAGATGAAAGATCTTATCTTGCACTCTAATCAAATAATAACAAAATGCTTCAATAGTGGGTGGTTGGTAAACAACCTCCAAAGCTTGTCTACTGGAGTGAAAAGTAGATACAAAAACATGATGTGCACTACTAAACTTAGCAATAATAACATATATCGATTGATAATTTTTTTTTTTTTATATGTTATAGTATTCAAGTAAAAGTTTAGGTGTTTTGAACTTAGATAGATAATCTTCAATGCAAGAGAAATCATTGGGATTTAAAGAAATCATTTGGTTTTTAAGCTAGTGGGATTAATCCCATTATATTTACCAAGTACGTTTTCCAACTTTTTCCAAGTGTTATCTAGTCTATCAACTCCTTGAAGGTGAAACTATAAATCATTAGAGATGAGAATTCCGATTAATCCATTTGCTTCATCATTTTTATTATCCCATTTGGCTTTGTTTGAGGCATTACTAGGGGCAGTTTATTTTACCAAGGTATTCCAGTAAAGTCCTTTACTTCTAGTACATTCTCCATACGAGATTTTCATGAGAAGTAGTTTGAACTTGTAAGTAAAAGATCACTTGGACTAGCCATATTAAAATATGCAAGTAAGATGGCTTAAAAAACAAAAATTAATTGTCTAGATGGAAAGCTCTTGAAAAAACATGCAATGTCAAATAAGCACGACACTAAAAACGAACTCTGGATGTCAAAGTTATTCCATTTTTAAGAAATGCATAAAAGATAACCATAGTGCCATGTGGTAGGTAGAGGTTGGTCCATGTGGTGATGGGTGTACAATGAGTTCACTAAGTACAAAAAGTTTCATTTCCTTCCCTGACTTTGCCTATAAGCTCACTTTTACAAATAAATTACTTTTATACGAAATGATCCACTTTTACAAATAAGTTATTTTTACATGAAGTGATCCACTTTTATAAAATAAGTGAAAATCAATTTTACATTGAAGTTACTTTATAAATTAACATTGTATGCAAAAATAACTTGAAAAAAAAACCCATTAAAATTACTTTATAATGATTCACTTTTATAATTGAAGTGAAATGCATTTTACAATAAAGTTATGTGATAAGTTAAAGTTGTATGAACTTTTCAAAAAGTAACTTAAAGAAGATAAAGACTTGTACTCAACATTCATTATTTAATCAAGTAACTTTCAAACCAGTGAGCTAATGCAAAATATACAACAAATACTATGGAGGATTTTTTTTTGGCTTCAAAGTGTGTGTTTGCCCCCAAAACCCTTTATGTCGTCGGAAAAAACTTGAAGGTAGCCGTATACAAAAAAAAATGAAATTAAAAAAAAAAAGACAAATTTGAAACTTTACAAGATCGGGGTTATGTCTCGGTTAGCCTACTCAGAAAATGCAAGTTTTCTTTCTATTTCTGATTTGTTGAGATCACATAAAGTGCAAAACAAATAGCATATGCTAAAAAAAATCGCTTTGTTTATGGTTTGTCGAGATCACGCAAGGTGCACGACAAGGAACATATGCAAACCAAAAAGGGTAACAAACCGGGAATATAAACAAAAAAATGAAATATTAACATACTATATATATAAAAAAATTGTAATGAAAATTTATACCCTTAGATCTGAAAAAAAATGACTGTATCTTGGACAAACATAAACATTTTTGAGTGAAACAAAAAGTGTTTCCAATTGAAAGTAACACTCCAACAGCAATGGAACAACCCTCTTAGCTTAGAAATGCACATAAATAGTAGAATCCAAAAATCATTTTATGCATGGAACAACATTGGTTAAAGATCTTGATCAACAGTCAGAGTGGGTCTTCATATGAACTCTAATACCATGTTCGATAAATAGGGTATTTCCACACAGATCAAATACCTTAAGCAATCACTCACACAAGTATATCAAAGATTTGTACACTAGTGTATTACCTAGTTAAAAGCCTCAAAGAGGGTACCAATACACAACCCCAACCAACACAACCACTTGAGGCAATATATTAATGCAAAAGGGAAAAAATTACATATGAATCTCTCACAATTGATCATCAATAAATGACCCTCCATGCTCTTTAAATAGAGATCATGGACCAATCGAGTGTTGAGCCACACATCAATGTATTTGTTAGTATCGAAGAGAATATGAACTGTCAAATCATTTTATGTTTAGAACATATCATAATTGTCAGATTACATAACTACACATGCATGCTAATGCATAGTAAAGAAACACTCTAAAGAAATACAATTTTCCTAAAGAGACATTAGATTAAGTTGATCTTAACTAACTCTTAAGTGTCTACATATCTTAACAAGGCTATGTTGCCTCCTTACTATCTCCTAAACACCCAAAATATATTAAGATATTTTTAGTAAACACTTTGTAAAATAAAGGGCATTGGAAGGACCATGTAGTTGTTGTGTTTTTTCCTTATTATCTCTTTGGCATCCAAAGGGGGAATTGGACATTAGTTATTGTAGGGACATTGTTAGGAATTTTATGGATTGTTTCAATGTTGTCACTCATTAATTCATTCCCCTAATGTCCAATTACCTTTTGTTAGTTGCGAAGATAATAAGAATAGAACTCAACACTTGAAAAATTTCTCCTTATTAACCCTTAGCTAACGAAAAGGTAGTCGTCAAGGGTGAATACTTTGTTCCATCTAGTAAGGCATTGAAAGTTCTCCATATCAAGGGTGAATACTTCGTTCCATCCAACGAGGCATTGAAAGACCACACTTGTTGGTGCTAAGCATACACTTTGCATATTTCTTTAGAAACCCTTAGCTAACATTGCAAATAAGTCACCCCCTAACTAACAATGCAAATAAGTCACCCCCACCTAACAAAGAGGCATTTTGAAGTCAATCTAGGGCCTTATAATGCCTTAATGCAACAAAATATTCCCCTAACAACTTTTCTTGTTTCATTAGCTTAGGAGGGGAGATAAGAACGTTAACATATAACAATGTTAACTCATTCTATCTCCTCACAACTTAGCTAATGAAATGTATCAAGTCGGGTTTATGGTGTTGTTTCCCCACTTCTTATCTTCTTAGTATTTAAAGGGGTATTCAAACATTACTGTGAGACGATGCACTTCATTATGATACAAGATGTTTAGGAATTTTTCTAGTCAATACTTCAATACAATGAGACATTGTAAGGATGATCAAATGGAGATATCATTAACTCTTAACTAATGACCTTAGAAACCCTTAACTGATAAAGCAAAGAAGTCAACACCCAACTAATAGAGAAGTATCAATTTGATGTCAACACTCTATCTCCTCACTAACCCTTAGGTTAGGTAATGAAGCGATGAAGTATCTCCTAACTAACACTTAGGTTAGGTAACAAATCAATGAAGTCAACACCCTTAACATATAAATAACAAACAAATAAGTTTCAAGGGTGAATACATTGATAAAGAAGGCCTTCAAAGGTCCTATTTTAAGTCAACTCTCAATCTCCTCATCAACATGCAGACAATAAAAGGTCTCAATTGAGGTAAATACTTTGTTACAATAAAAAAGTGACTAGTAAATACTTTCAAGCTTTGACAATCCACTAGGGGTGAAGACAGAAGGCCTTGAAAGATGAGAGGTAAAAACTTTCAAGCTTTAAAGGTGAATACTTCGAGTGAACCATCAAGATAAACATTGAAATGTGTTGTTAGGGTTTTGGAGTAAAAGCTTACACCAAGGCTTTGCAAAATAAGGATGAATACTTCGTTACAATTAGACGAGGGTAAATAAGGCTTTGAAAAGGCCTTTGACCTAGGAAAAATGTATTTTTTACATTATGGGCCTTAGTTTTTTTAAGGATTATTAGCATTATGTGACACATCTAATTCCTTGGAATATAAAGTAAAGTTCATTTCTCTCAATTAAAAGTTCCATCTTAATCTCACATCTTTTAAATATTGAGAGGTTGCTCCTCCATTTCTTTTTGATCCCTATGGGTACTTCAAAGAACTAGGAGTCGTATTGATTATAATTAATTATTTTGTTATTAAATATATCTTTTTTTTTGTACTGGCGGAATCGGCAACGAGCGGTTCTCATACTCGCGTGACACGGGGTCGATTCCTGTCTGCTACCTCTATAACCTCCAGGTGCATCCACACAGCCTGCAATCATGGGGCACGTGTAAATCGGGGTGAGAATCGAACTTGAGACCTCCTTTTTACATATTTCCTTCCATTTACACAACACTTGCCAGTAAGCCTACACCCCTGCGGGCATTAAATATATCTTTTTACATTATGATAATTACTGGTTATTTTTTGAAATTTGAAATTATGGTTCTCAATTTTTTAAAATTTTGATATGGATAAATGGAGATGGATGGACACAAATGTGACACATCTCAATTTTGCATGTTGTAAAGTACACCTCATTTCTTTTGATGCAATGAATGTCTTGCTAGAGACCCCATTTTGGTTAGGTGAGTCAAGTGAACAATTTCAACTTTTTTGTTGAGTATATTTTATTGAAAAAGCAAAGTTCTGCCATCCACTTTTTTGACCAATGACGTAAAGTAAAGTCCCACCTTAATTCACTTATTTTTTTTTGAAATTCTAGGAATTTGAATCGTCTTAAAATGGGTCAATGCCCCTAAGAGTAAGGTTCCATAGTCAAAGTTCCCATCAATTAGGGGAGTTATAACCATTAATGAAATTCCTATTGGGTTAGAAGAAAAATTTCTACAAGAAAGGGGTTGAATTCTTCCAACTTTATTTTTCCCTTTTTAAGCAAGAGGTTCAACCTATTTTGAGGATTTGGTCTAAATCCCCTTGCACTATCTTAAATTAACCGTCAATGACTAATTGGGGCACCATACTTACCTCTAGTGCCCTCAATGCCATCAAACCCCTCAATTAACTTACTCTTTTTGGTTGAAAATTGGATATACCCCTCAATTTGTCCTTTACTAACTAACTTACATATTACATGGGTTTAGCTCAGGGGATTGGGGATTGGGTAGCATGATTGTTATCCTCTTCACCCAGATTTAATTCTCACGAGTCCCATGATTGAAAAAAAAGATGAAATATATAACGAGATATATGATAATGCCCTTGATGTATGTAACAAGTTTCGATTTTGTTTCCCAACCCTAATTTGACCGAAGTTCAAACTCTCATGCCACTCGAAGGTACAAGGTACATACCTATATATGGACGTAGCGTGGAGTCGAGACAAAAAAACGTCTAAAACACGCGATGGAGATCACCCGGAGCACATTTTGTGCATGCTCCAAAGCGATGACTCTATGAGGGTATTAGTACTAGAGCTCTCATTTGACCACATAAACAAACAAGCTTACAGAATTTCTATTTGCTGTATGATCCAACGAGCAAGGCAATGCAGTTCCAAGCAGCCATGTCTTTCTCCTTCTTCAAGCCATCGAAACCCAAATCGCCATCGGAGCTCGTCAGGACCACCAGAGACGCTCTCTTGACTCTCGATGCCAAGACCGTTGCAGAAGTCAGGCTTCTCGAGAAGGTCTGTTGGTTCTTTTAATTGAAGGTTCGCACGTTGTCTGTATTATTTTTCAGAAAATTTTAGATCAGACTTCGAAATTTTATGAGCCATGGTGTATTGTCGAGTTTCTAATGGTCCATTTTATGTTTTGAAATAATTTTGATCAGATGCAATAATTTTTGAAGTTTTTTCTGAGATCCACTTCTGAGTTTTACAGACTTGGATTAAAGTATTACAAACCCAGTTTCATATGCTCGGAGGCCGGGCAGTCCATTATTACAGTTCAGGCATTTAATTTTCAATGTTTCAGTAATCTATTTTGAGATCATTATTCGATGAGTTACCATATGTCCGATCTCATTTCCCCTAAGGTCAATGAGTCTATAGGTTTCCTACGAGATTGGAACCTTTATCATTGAGGTGAAAATGGTTGTGCTAAATGCTGAATTTCAGAGAATCAAGTGGCCCAGCTAGATAGTAACATATGTAATTATATAAATATTTTTTAAAATTTTGAATAATTTTTTTGACCAGGGCTCAAATGTAACTCAAAGTTCAAGTTCATGGTTATTAGGTGTCTACATTCTCACCATGGTTCGGGATGTCTGCATTGGTTATTTATGAATTTTCGATCCTCATTGTCTATCCACTTATGCTTTTGCTCATAGTGGTCCTTGTGAGCTGCACAAATCTCCACCAAAACAGCTCCCCCAAAAGGATTCAACAAAGCCGGTCAAAAGAGTAGGGGGTCGAACAGCAAAAGGATAAAGCCCATTAGTCCACCATTCCCTGAAGAGGGGGCGGCCTGTAGTCATACGGTGTCGGATCATTGAAATGGAAAGGATACAGTGCGAAAAATTGCCCTTGCAAAAGGAAATGTTTTGTTCCAGATGCCCATGAGTATAAATTGTGACAAATTACTGAAAATTTGATTTTGAATGCCGTTGTAATTATTAATCCCCTTGTCAACCACTCCTCTTTTAAATTATATAGAATAGATACAGGAAACGTGACAAAATTGGAGACATGCAGTTTGATTTCTAATGTCTAATTTTCCTCTTCTCTGCTTTGTCTTACACCTATGCAGCAAGTGTGTTGATTCACGAATGAATACTTTCCTATTTATTCAATAAATTTATGCCCCAAATTAAAAATAACAGGCTGCATTTCACTGTGATTGATAATGGCTCATGGATGGATGGGTAACGAAACCATTTTTCTTTATTGCATGTTAAAGAGTAACTAAGTGAGTTTTAATAGGCAGCAAATAACATCAAGGATAAATCTTCTTCACATTAGGGACTGCTTCAAGTTGACAGTGAGGCTACGTGGTGTCTGAAGCTAGGCGTAAATTGGATTCCGTTCACAGAAGTAGGTAGCCATTTTTATAGGAATTGAGTCCTTACCCTTTGCAATAATAGGAGCTAGAGAGGAGCTAGAGATTTCGCAAGTTTTATCCTTTCATTCGCTATCTATTGCAATGTTTTAGTCACCACGATTTCTTGTTGAGTAGGTTCAACTATTCTACTTTTGTTGGAACTTGGCTGCTTCTCCATATTCTACTTATATATTTTATTTATTTTAATCTTGTAAAAATATTTATCAATCAGAGATGGAAATTAAATTCACGTCTATCATGTTAGAAACTGATTACACTATGTGACATGTACAACCAACATAAATTTATTTTAACTTTAGATTTATTAAGCATGGAGAGGGATACAAAGTTACAAGGGAGATTTTTTTTTTCTACTTTGATATATAAAAGTTACACACAAATGTTACACATCTCATCTATACTGTCTGTAGAGTTCACCTTGCTTCTTTCTATGCAAATATTCTTTATTTTGTTTTTTAAAATTTTGGATATCGTAAAGTGGTTGACAGGGGTACACAACTTTGCTTTTTTTTCCAGGTAACATATCTTTGGGGAAACTGCTTGGGCACTTCCCCTCATTCCAAGGATGGTACCTAGGGTAAATCGTAGATTCTTCAGGGCACAAGGCCACAACTCATGAATAGATCATATATAGCTCATCAACATTGGCTCATTAAAAACAAAAATGTCAGAAAATGGGATTTGAATCATGGTGGAGAGGATAACAACGTTTCCTCACGAGTCACAACCACTCGAGCTACACCCAATTGATGATACATAACTCTACACTAAACATCTATTGTTACAAATTAATGTTTTTGTGCCGATATATATTCTCCAACTTATCTATTATGTATCTATTATTCTTGAAAGTGCTAAAAAAACATACCATCACAAAGAACAAATTTCCTTTGGCATGGAAGCCAAATTTGAGGCTTATCTATTTCACCAGAGTTGCCTATGACCTGCACCCAACCTCTCTTCTTTTCAAATTCATACCATTTGGGTGTGGCACATCGCAGTGGTAATGTCATCTTGGTGGATGACTTGACACTTGCTCGCCCTCACCAGTAAACTATTGCTGCATTGGCATATTCCCAATTTAATCTTATTTACCATCATTAAAATCTTAAATAAGGTAGCTTCAGTCCTCCAATGAGATTTTGTTCTTTCAGCCAATCAAAATTCTTTATTTGAGTCGAAACTAGGTTGTATGGATTTATGCATTCAACTAGGTGGGTTTACCATTTGGATATAGATGTTGCGGTGGGTAACAACCTGATAAAAACTTGGGAAGAACTCCACTATGAAATGGAGAACATGCACTAAATAATTAAAAAAAAGAAAGCTGTACCGACATTAGGTATTCAATACTTTCAAAACGTGTTACAAACTTACAGTTTGTATCCATGTGAAGAATTTTACAAACTTCAGTTTGTATCCATGTGAAGAATTTTATTGTTTCAGTTGCATTTTTTTTTTTAGGGCTCCACCACCTTCCCAAAGTTTGGAAAATATTAATATTTTTAATAAATGATTGGATGTGCACCATCGTCTTAAAAGAATTTGTTGTATTTCTTCTTGAACTTGGTTTTTAAAAGCTGAAATCTGGCTTTTTGCAGACTTATGGAATAGTCTTCTTGGCAGACTGCAAAGTGTCACTGGGCAGGCTAATGTATCCATTGCAAACGTTTCTTTTGAGACATTTTGCAGGTGTATACTGAATTACTCAACACTTGGTTTTTAAAAGCTGAAATCTGGCTTTTTGCAGACTTATGGTATAGTCTTCTTGGCAGACTGCAAAGTGTCACTGGGCAGGCTAATGTATCCATTGCAAACGTTTTTTTGAGACATTTTGCAGTTGTATACTGAATTACTCAATACTTTAGATGTTCCTATTTTTTATACAAAAAATAGTATTTATTTACTGTCAGAGTATATTAATAATAATAATAATAATTTATTTTTAAGGTCACGGTCAACTCAGATACCAAATTGGTGTATCAGACTTTTTCCGCCCAGATATTTGACTAGTAAAGTCTACGGAGATATACATACCCTACCCCCTCTGGATTTGAACTTGTGATCTGTTAAGAGGAAACACATGTTCTTAACCATTAGGCCCACTCAGACTGTATTAATAATAATCTATTTTTAAGATCACGATTAAACCAGACACCAAATTGATGTATGAGTCGATTAAAAATAGCTAAATATGATATTAGTAGTTATAGATAATATTAATAAAAAGGTCATATCCTAATGAAGAGACATATCCCTAAGTAAATTGGTACAGGGACGACATCTATACCTTCACCATTTCGTTGTAAAGGTGTTATTTTATGTGACGTTATCTGATCCTTGTATCTTTTTAAAGATGGGAGCATATTTCATACTATCTAGATGATCATCATTTTAAAGAAATCTATAGTCCTCTTGAACAATCATTCTTTTTCTTTGTTGTACGGCTATGACAATATGGTAATTTGTAGGTAAATCGAGTACTTCCTAAGGAATCTGATTGCTTCTCTCACAATAGGCAAGCCTTTGGGTAATTATTTTGAGAAGACATCTGCATATTCTTTTAATAACAGTCATTTCTACCTTAACTTGTTTTTCTTCTTGTTTTGTTAATGAAAATACCTTAAGACTGGCTTGGAAAACAACATTTGTCTTTATTTGGTAAACCTTTGCCAGTCATATCATTGTATGGTAATGGTTACCTTTCCCAGTCATATCATTGTATGGCAATAGTTGCACAATTTAGACAATTGCCATAGCATTTTATGGTAATGGTTCCCTTTGCTACAAATTGTTTACATGTTTGTTTTCTATTTCCATCTACTATCTATATCTGCATACTCTTTTAGTAAAAGAGTCATTTATACCTTAATTTGCTTTTCTTGTTTAATTAATGAAAATACCTAAACACTGGCCTTTAGCGTTTCTAGCAACTCTTAGTAGAACAATAACGATAAACAACAATTATCTTTATTCAGTAATGCTTACCTTTGCGAGTCATAGCATTGTATGGTAATGGTTACCTTTGCCAATCACATAATTATATGGTAATGGCTACCTTTGATTGTCACATCATTGTACGGTTACCTTTGCCAATCATATCATTGTATGATAATGGTTACAAGATTTGACGACTGTCATAGCATTGTATGGTAATGGTTACCTTTGCCACAAATTGTTTACATGTGTATTCTATTCTCATCTATTAGTTCTACTTCATATGAGCAAGTGGCCAGTGGTAACTTGTATCTGCAAGTTAACTTTTTGAGCAACATTCGAAGACATTATGAGGAACAATTCTGTCCACCCCATTAATTCTTCTTGAATCAGGAACAAACGATATCCATGTTCGTGTATGTTTTTGTCTGTGAATGCTCCTGTCCTCTTGAATCTACATCTGGTACCTGAGCTAGTAAGAGGCTGATGAAGTGCACTGAAAAACCGCCTTTAAAGACGTTTAAAAGAGTTGAAAACTGCCATGAGAAGGCATTGATAGAAGGTAGTGAAAAACCACTATTAATAGGAGCCAAATATCCGGTTTTGGAGTGCCATAAAATCCTCCTAGAAGGGGACTAACATTGAATTATTGAGTGCTAGCATTAGCATGTTGAATGTATTGTAATTCTGTGAAAGGGCGTGGAAACAATGGTGAAGAAAGGTGCACAAATCTGTGTAAAACTGCGCATGAATGGTGTTAATTACCATTGGAAATTGCTGTGAGCCCCCCTGAAAAAGGAACGAAGAATCTTGCTTAAAATTGCTGCTGAATATTACTAATTTTAGCGTATTGAAATGCTCCAAAACGTTGTATATATGTGCAATACACGGTGAGAAGTTACTGTTCTAAGAAAACCACTTTTCAACTTGCTCTGGATGGGTGAGAAAGTCACCATAAATCTTGGCAGGGGTTCGTTGTGGAAAACAATTCGTGGAGACTGTTTGAGATCTCATCCATTCGTGGCAGCTTTAAGTTTAAAGGTGCTAAGGTTTATACCTTAGTTTAGTGTTTTCTAAAGTTAAAAGATTAAATCTGAGTGAATGTTAATTTGAGATCCACTATTTTTTTAATACACTTGGTCAATCAAAAAAATGGAAGGTGCTAACGTAGAGAAGGGGCTACAAAATAAAGGTTCTTTTATGATTAAACTAAATTGCAAGTTGAATCGGTTCGTTTGGCTCGAGACATGGCCATTTGGACCAAAGAGAAGGAAAATGAAATCATGGTTAATGTATAGCCCCTCAAATTCTCTACAATAATGTTTGCCACTCAGTGGTTTATTTTGATCAGCACTGTTATCTCTAGTGGCATTGTGTTTTTGGTGAAGCTGTGGTTATCAGAGTGTCAAAAGTCCAAAAAACTATCATTACATCTCATTGCCAATTCTGAGATAATATTCAACTACTCAAAGAAGTTGTTGTTGCTTGACAAAAAGCAAAGGAAGAATCTGGTGAGACACAGAAGAACAAGCACTCACGAGAAAGGAACTGTAGTGTAAAGCTCTGTTGTTGCTAGTGAAAGCACTTTGTCTATAGTTGGCTAAACAGTCCATAAAGGGTTAATCTTGTGAAAATTTTAAGGATTCTTACTTGTCATGTAAGTGTAGAAATATCAACAAATATTATTAATTCTTAAAATGTTAATTATAAATATTTGGTGAATATTTTTGTAAAAATATTTAAATTTCTAATAATTTTATATTGTTTTTACAATTTTTTAGTGTTTTTTTAAGTAAAATAATTTTATCCTATAAAATTTGGGTGAATAGCTTTTGGAAAAAAATGAAAAATTAGCCCCTAAAATTTTCCTTGAGCTACTTGTACTTAATTAAAAAGGTCTTTGATAAAAAAAAAACCATAATAAAAAAATTAGTTTTTGATGTGGTGTCCTGTGTTAGAGACACTAGTGTACACGTGTGGTGTATGGGTTGAGGTCGCCTTTCAAAACAAATTGCACTCAGTTAAAAATCATGGCAAGTTTTGTAAGTACTTCTCGCAGCACAAGCATCATCTCTAATTTTATTAAAATGTTGCTTGATAAAATTAAATTTGATGAAAAGAATTATGAAATTTGGAAATATCGAATGAAAAATATCTTGTTTATGAGAAATTAAAGGGTATCGTAACTAGCATTGAACAAGAGCCAAGTGATACGAATGCTAAGCGAGTATATGCTGCCAGAGACAATGAAACCCATGCTATAATTGGCATGTTTGTAATTGACTCTATTGTTCCTCATTCAAAAAGCCACATCAACTCACAATGCTCGAAAAATTGTATAGGAGATGAATGAATCCGTCAATGTGGCAATATGTTTGTATTTAAGAAATAGGCTATATAATTTGAAAATGGTGGACATTGATAGTGTTGAGGAATACCTAACAAAGATGGATGACATTTTCAATTAGTGGAAAGCCTTGTAAGTAAATGTTGAAGAAGAAAAGCTCATCTCAATTGTATGAAACAATTTGTCATCACAATTTACAATGCTTATAACAAGCATTGAAGTTGCCTAGAAGTTGTTAGAAGTGAAGATGGAGGTCTTGAGGGTATGTCGCTCCAAGCTGAACAAACTTTGAAGGAAAAGGAAGAAAATCTATAACGTCTTTAGTATTTACAACCAAAGTCAAAATAAAAGGCAATCTAAAGTAGTCACAAAACCAACAAAAATTAGGATGAGGTAGAGTAAGATGACAAAATTATAGAGGAAGAGGATCTAGCTCTAAAGGAAGAGGACACAACTCGAGAGACGAAGGTCGAAATTCAAGAGGATGGGGAGGAAACTATTCTATATCTAGTTTTTACAATTGTGGAGAACCTGGGCACTCTACAAGGGATTGCAAGAAGACGATTGACAACATGTTTGCAAATAAAATAGTTGAGGAAAATTGATGAGATAATCTCTTTTTCACAGTGCTTGAGCCTTGAAGTACACTGTGAAAACAATGTATGGTATATTGATTCTAGTTATTTTAGATATATCTCATTCAACAAAAAATTGAGTGACAATGGTCTGCAATTTGAGAGTTGTACTTGGAGACAACTTGCAAGAGGTCAATCTCCTTTAGAGTAGCTCTAACCTCCTGGAGAGTAGAAATCGTCAATACATATCCAGCTGCTAATGAAGAAAGTTTGGGGAATGCTTAAATTATAATGTTAAAGGAGATGCTCTATTCACTTTTTATACATATTTTGGATGCCTGATTAATCTTGCTGCCCAACTTATCCTCCTGCTTGATCTTGAAGAAGGCTTACTAACAGGTTATGCAAATGTGTCATTGCACGGTTAGTGAGCTCCACATAGTAGTTCCCCGACTTTTGACTGGCTTCTGTCTTCTGGGCCGACAGTGTGGTCTGTGGGGATGCCGCAATGAATTCAAATGCTTTGTTCATGTTTTTCGTTGGGTTTGATGGATTTGGCTTAATACTGTTTTATCCTGTTTTCCCAGTCTGTAACAGTCTTTTGGCCCAATTTGATGACCTATTCAAATTCTACCTTTTAGTGATCCGAGGGATTTCCTGGATGGAGTTGGTCATCATCTTTTGCCACTAAAAATGTCAATGTATCTGGACTTGCTTATTGAGTGAGCCAACTTTGTTGGAATTTACTAACTTAGAATTGGCCAAACTGCTTCAAGCCTGCCAGTTCACTGTTCTAACTTCTTAATAGTTACAGGTGACTAAGGTCATGACTACCAAATAGAGTAATGTTGCAACCTTCACAACATAAAGCTGATGGCAAAGCTGTTTTTTTCGGAAGTTTCTTTGACAAACATGCCCCTGGGTTTGGGAGCTGCACTGTATAACACAGACTTCCTTTGGCTTAGGTTCCAGATTTGAGGGGTAATTATTCTACCAAAATCACCCAGGACTTGCACCAGGCCTCATTCCTTTCCTAGACATCCCATCTAGGTGGGGCAGACCACAACAGAAAAGGAACCCTGGTGGATGGATTAAGACTCCATCGATCTCACCACTGAACCAAGGCTCCATTGGCAGCAGAGATGTTTTTTAAAGCTACATTTTCATTAAGGCGTTGTCTAGCTGTTCTACGAAATGGCTTTTTTCGCCAGAATCTGGCGATATAAATTTACACGATTCACTATTTTTTGTTGTTCAAAATTCATTTTTGAATGCAGAAATGGATTCAGCATGCTGAAAAATCCCTGGAGCACTCGGATTATACAGAAATAATCACTCAAATCTATGAATCTAACAATTTCTTGTCGGATTTCTGGCAAATGTCCCTGGAAAAAATCGTCATTTCGTAGAACGTTTAGCCTATGGCTTTCATTAATATGCAATAAATCAATAATAAGAAGAAAACAGATAGTTTCTATTTTTTCTTGAGATAGCTTTTGTGAGCTTGTGGTAGTTGAAATTACAGTATTTTGCTTTCTGCAATGATGTTTTCTTATGATGGATAACAGTGAAGTCATGATTTGATAATAGTTTGAATTAATGGGTTGACTCTTACATTTCTTTTGTAGCAATTTTCATTGCTTTCTAAATTTATATTGGTATAAATTTTGTTTATGTTCAAGTATTCTTTTGCTGGTGTTCATCATATATCAAACAATTATGTAGCTTCAATCTAAACACAACTTAAGTTGGTACATCTTCCATTTGTAGTGCTTTCACAACCATTATAAAAGTTCATTTGCAGGCATTTGTGTTGACTTTGCTTGTCTTATGATGAGTACCTTCAATTTTTCTTTGTGAATAATCATGTCAGGCTTTAGAGGAAGTGGACAAAAATTTGTTGGCGATGAGGCAAATGCTTTTAGGTGAAAACGAGACTGAACCAAACTCAGAGCAGATATTGCAGCTAGCAATAGAGGCTTGCAAGGAAGATCTTTTGGAATTGCTTGTTCAGAAGTTACCCATTCTTGGATGGGAGGTGAGTTTCCTTGAGTCTTCCTCTTTCCTTCAAAGCCATTGTTGAATGTAAATCACGTAACTAATTGACTGATTGTTTGCTATATATTAGGGCAGAAAGGATCTGGTACATATTTGGTCCACTTTGCTGAGGCAGAAGTTTGGATCTAGCAACTGTTGTTTGGAGTATATTGAGAGTCATACAGAACTCCTAGACTTTCTAGTTTCATGGTATGTTTCTTCTCTGCTATATCGTGGTTGGTAAGTGTTGATTTATCTTGGTTGGGAAAATAAATTTGTCGCATTGTTTTTAATGACATTTGCTCTTGAAAGTTGCATAGTTTGAATGTGATATGAAATAGAAGAATTAAATGCTCTTTAGTGGTATTTAGGTTCACAAGTGACTTGAGTCCAGGGATACATAAGTTTAGAACCGAGAATTGTTGTTTTCATTACGGAAATCAAGACTACACTTGAAAAGGATTTGGAATCACCAATCCAAAAATGCATATTAGTTGTGAATATGAATGAGGTCATTCATTATTTATTACATTATACTATATAAGTATACGAGTAAGAAGCCCAAAGGGGTTGGATCCATTTGTGAGGAGCGAGGAGCTTTTTGTTGATATTTTTGTAGCTTCGGGAGGTATTCCTACAAGTGGCCTTGCTGTTGGGCATGTGGGAATCTTCGTTGGCACCTCATTACACTTTTGTTTTGGTGAAAACCCCCTTGGATTGGAGCTTGGGGCTTCATGGGCTTGTTGACGGGCTTTGCTTTGTGGGCTTGTGTTGGGGTTTCACACCCACATGTGTGAATAAAGAATTCTAATTTAATGTTGAGTTTAGTGAAGGGCTCCTTAATGTAAGTTAAGGACTTCTATAAAATGAGAGGCAATGTGAGGTTCATTGTGACATCTCATGATGACATTATGGAGTTGGCATAAGTGAGTCTGCACTTGTGCCAAGGAGATGTGGTGGAAATTTCAGCAAAGGATTTTCTGCACTTTGGCAAATCTGGCCTAGGGTTTCTGTTTTTTTTTGATTTTTCGTTTTCTGTCAAGAAGAAGGCCACACGTGTGAAGAAGATCACACATGTGAGGAGGATAGGGAGAGAAAAGGGCCACACGTGTAACAACAACTGCAAAAGATCAGACCACACGAGTGGGCCGTACCACACATGCAGTTTGTACAACTATAGAAAAGGAGAAAACAGGCCGCACGTGCGGGCCATACAGGCAGGGCGCATGTGCAAACTGTTTTGGGCAGTTTGCAGGCCGTATAGTGTGATGTTAGTAGTCGTACGACTAACGTCAACGAGTCGTACAATAGGTTTGCAACATATTTGTAAGTTGTAGATTTTTTCTAGGATTTGTACTGAATTTGTAATTTTGAGAGGACTAGTTTTGTCCTCAGATTTACTGGTTTTGTGGTTTGCTAAGAGGGCTGGTTTTTGCCCTCAGAATTTCTGAATTTGAAAAGCTTATAGAACATAAAATTGTGTCTCATGTGCATGGATGATTTATCTTTGATCTTTGTATTTCCGCTGTTGTAATTTTCTATCATAATTTTAGTGTAAAATTATTCAGTGATAACAACCCTAGGGTTTACTGTTTGAGTCACTTGGAAGTAATTTTCAGATCTGAAATTAGATGCATAAAATTGACATGATATCAAAGCTAAGGATTTGAAGAGTAAGAATTGTCATCCTCTTGAGACACTAGCAGCTGCATATTGGTGGTACAAGAGATTTGTTGTTGCAGATTTTTTGTTTTGTTCTGGGTAGGTCACAATGGTGAACACCATGGGGACTTGGTTGGTGGATAATGGAGCTTCTCGTCATATGACAGGATCATAGGAGTCACTCACCAGTTTGTTAGAGGAGAACTTAGGATTGCAGGTGGAGCTTGGTGATAATACCAAGTATGCAGTCAAAGGAGTTTGGACCACTGCTCTTTAGCTAGAGTCCAAGAAGCCTCTCTGTATGAGTGATGTGTTATATGTACCAAGACTGAAGAAGAACCTATTGTCTATCTTTGCTATGGAGGACAGAGGGTATGTAGTGGCATTCGTAGATGTACAAGTTCTTGCTTGGTCGAGAGGATCGAGCCTTGACTGACAAGTTCTTGGTGCTTGTGATGGTAATCTTTACAGGTTGACCGGACAACCAACTCAGGCCTTGGTACATGACAGTGTTAGTCTATGCGAGCTTTGGCACATGAGATTGGGATACTTGCATTACAGGGCTCTGCCAGTATTGAAAAGGATGGTTACAGGTCTTCTAAAGTTTGGAGCAGAGCACTAGGGTGTATGCAGGGGTTGTGCACTTGGCGAGAATACCAAGACTGCTTTTCCGAGTAGTGATAGTAGATTCGAGGAGATCTTGGATCTAGTACATTCAAATGTATGTGGACCGATGTTAGTTCCATCTTCGAGTGGTTACCTGTATTATGCGACCTTCATTGATGATTATTCCAGAAGGACATGGATCTTCTTCATGAAGACCAAGGATGAGGTCTTCAGTCGATTTGGGGAGTTCAGGGCTCTAGCGGACAATCAAACAGGGAAGAAGATAAAGATCTTGAGGTCAGATAACGAGGGCAAGTATAGCTCCAACGAGTTCAGGGATTTCTGCAAGGAGGTAGGGATTAAGAGGGAGTTGACAGTGCCTTTCAATCCACAATAGAATGGGATTGCAGAGAGGAAGAATCAGACCATAGTCGAGGCTTCCAGGGTGATTTTGCATGACTAGGATCTACCTATGATGCTCTAGGCAGAGGCATGCAACACGACAGTCTATGTTCAGAACAAGAGTCCTCATAGGATCTTGGAGGACAAGACTCACGAGGAGGCATTCACGAATCACAAGAGTGAAACTAGAGATAGGGCATCTGAGGATCTTTGGTTGTCCAGTTTACATCCATGTTCCTATGGAAAAGAGGACGAAGTTAGAACCCTCGGGGAGGAAGGGGATGTTTGTGGGATACAACAAGACTTCGAAATCCTATCGGATCTACATTCCAAGATAGCGACACATTGAGGTTAGTCGGGATGTCAAGTTTGAGGAGGATTTGGCTTTCAGGAAGTCCCAAGGGACCACAACAGATGGTGAGGAGCAAGAGGCTCCAAAGGTTGAGGAGAGTACAAGGTATCAACTTTCAGACCATGAGGAGGACTCAGAGGAGTTAATGGATCCAATAGACCCTCCTAGTGACGAGGACACGAGGCTTAGATGGCTTCGAGATACTTTGAGAGATATAGAGGGGCATACGACACCCAGGGGCACTTTCAGGGAGAGCAAGCCTTCGTAGAGGTTTTCAAGCTATGCGATACTTATGAGTAACATCATTGATTCAAAGTCTTCCTATTTTCAGGAAGCAACTGGTCAACATGTTTGGAAGGATGCCATGATGGAGGAGTATTGGTCCATCATGAAGGATGCTGTGTGGGACATAGTTTCGAGACCAGAAGGGAAGTCTGTGGTGACTTGCAAGTGGATCTATAAGATCAAGCATACTGCAGATGGTAGCATCAAGAAGTATAAGGCAAGGTTCGTGGCGAGAGGGTTCTCCTAGAAAGGAGTGGACTACGAGGAGACTTTTTCTCCAGTCGTCGGGTATACTTCTAACAAGGTTTGTTATTTCTCTTGCTTTGGTCATGGGGTGGAGGATACATCAGATGGATGTGGAGAAAACAATCCTCAATGGTGTGATTGAGGAGGAGGTGTACATAGAGCAACCTCAGGGCTTTGAGGTGCATGGGTGGGAGTCTCATGTTTGCAGGTTGAAGAAAGCCTTGTACAGACTCAAGCAGGCACCTAGGGCATGGTGCTTGAGGATCGACGGGTATATGCAGAGAATGGTCTTCACCAAGAGTGAAGCGGATCCCAACCTACATCTCTTATAGGTTGGTAAGGATCCTCTTATATTGGTGTTGTATGTTGATGACTCGTTCCTCACAGGAGTTGATGAGCTCATTGCCAGATGCAAGAAGGATTTGGCCTTGATGTTCGAGATGAAGGACATTGGTTTGGATTAGAGGTGTGGCAGTAGCTGTGCGATATCTTCCTCGGACAGTGGAAGTATACAGTTGATATACTGAGGAGGTTCGAGATGATTGACTGTAAGTCCATGACTACACCTATGACCACCAACCTGAAGAAGCTGGGGGCTTCAGATTTAGGTTTGGTGGATCCCACGATGTACAGGCAGTTGATTGGTTCGCTGATGTATCTAGTCAATACCAAGCAGGATATTTGCTTTGTTGTCAATGCCTTGAGAGCTAGTTTATGGTGGAGCTGAGACAGGTGCATTGGGTAGCAGCGAAGCATGTGCTCAGGTACCTTCGGGGTACAGTTGGATTTGGTTTGAGATATGTCAGGGATGATGGAGTGAGACTGCATGGGTATTCATACTCAGATTGGGAAGATAATGTGGTTGATAGGAAGAGCACTTCTGGTGGCTGTTTCAACTTGGGATCAACAATGGTTTCTTGGTTCAACAAGAAATTGACTTATGTGGCGCTCAATTTAGCAGAGGTAGAGTATATGGCAGTTAGTTTGGCGAGTTGTGAGGCTATTTGGCTGCGCAAGCTCCTTGCAGGGTTATCTGGTCAGGAGTTGGAGCCTAAGATGATCTACTGCGACAATTAGAGCTGTGTCAAGCTCTCAGAGAATCCAGTGTTTCATGACAGGTCGTAACACATTGAAATCAGATATCACTTCATCAGAGACAAGGTGCAGAAGGGAGCGGTGAAGCTCTAGTACATTTCCACATATGAGCAGATTGAAGACATAAACACCAAACCCCTAGTAAGGGGAAGTTTGTCTACTTCAGAGACAAGCTAGGAGTGGTTGAGAATGCCTCACTCGCTAAGAGGGAGTGTTGATGTTTTTGTACCTTCGGGAGGTATTCCCACAAGTGGCCTTGGTGTCGGGCATGTGGGAATCTTCGGTGGCACCTCATTGCACTTCCGTTTTGGTGAAACCCTCCTTGGATTGGAGCTTGGGGCTTCATGGGCTTGTGGATGGGCTTTGTAGGCTTGTGTTGGGGTTTCACACCCACGTGTGTGAATATTCTAATTTAATGTTGAGTTTAGTGAAGGGATCCTTAAAGTAAGTTAAGGATTTCTATAAAAGGAGAGGCAATGTGAGGATCATTGTGATATCTCATGATGACATTATGGAGTTGGCATAAGTGAGTTTGCACTTGTGCCAAGGAGATGTGGAAATTTCAACGAAGGATTTTCTGCACTATGACAAATCTGGCCTAGGGTTTCTGTTTTTTTTTTGATTTTTTGTTTTCTGTCAAGAAGGCGACCACGCGTGTGAAGGAGATCACACGTGTGAGGAGGACTGGGAGAGAAAAGGGCCGCATGTGTGACAACAATTGTAGAAGATCAGACTGCACGTGTGGGCTGTACAAGCCGTACCACACATGTGGTCGGTATAGCCACAAAAAGGAGAAAATAGGCCGCACGTGCTGTCCGTACAGGCAGGCTGCACATGCGAACTGTTCTCGGCAGTTTGCGGGCCATACTGTGTGACGTCAGCAGGCCGTACAACAAGTTTGCAGTAGATTTGTAAGTTGTGGATTTTTTTCCAGGATTTGTGTTGAATTTGTAATTTTGAGAGGACTGGTTTTGTCTTCAGATTTACTGGTTTTGTGGTTTGCTGAGAGGGATGGTTTTTGCCCTCAGAATTTCTGAATTTGAAAAAGCTTACAGAACAAAAAATTGTCTCATGTGCATGGATGATCTATCTCTGATCTTTGTATTTCCACTGTTGTAATTTTCTATCATAATTTCAGTGTAAAATTATTCAGTGATAACAATCCTAGGGTTTACTGTTTGAGTCACTTGGAAGTAATTTTCAGATCTGAAATTAGATGCATAAAATTGACTCTTTTCACTAGTGGGAAATGTTTGATTCCCGTGAGGACTTTTCCTAGAGCCATGGGGTGACCATGAGGTAGTGGTCAAACACGTGGTTGCACCCAAAGATATTATATTAAATGGTCTCATGACTTGTGCACAAATGAGTGGATCAAAGCCCACCCCCATGTCCTCCAATTTCGCTGCCCAAAGGGGTTGGATCCATTGGTGAGGAGCAAGGAGTTTTTCATTAGTGGGCAAGGTTCAATTCCTGTGAGGAATTTTTCGAGAGCCATGGGGTCACCATGAGGTAGTGGTTGAACATGTGGTTGCACCCAGAGAGATTGTATTAAATGATCTTGTGACCCATGCACACATTAGTGGATTAAATCCCACCCCCACCCCCATGCCCATTTTTGTTTTCCAAAAGTGTTTGATCCATTGGTGAGAAGCAAGGAGTTTTTCACTAATGGGCAAGTTTCAATTCTCCCGAGGGCTTTTCTTGGAGCCATGGGATCACCTTGAGGTAGTGGTCAAATGTGTGGTTGTACCCACATAGATTATATTAATGATTTTGTGGCCCATGCACACATAAGTGGATCAAAGCCCATTGCCATGTCCTTCAATTTTTCTTAGCCTAGTGGGTTAGCTCAATTGGTTCAAACAAATTGTTTCAAGGTGGAGTTCTTCGTGAGGTCTCCGATGATAGTCCCATTAAGTTTCAAGTTTGGCTGTCTTGCTAGGTTACCAACTGTTGTTGTGACTGGTGGTTGAGCTGCCCTTCGTCCAAATATTTAGAGGAAGTAGGGGGAATCCCATGAGGTTTTCTTTGGAAAATAGGCATGAGTAAGATAATCATGTTGGAGGATGTATACAAGATGCTCAACGTACTTGTGACAGGGGCCACTTCGACCTATATAGAGCCCATAATATATGAGGATGCACGAGGCGAGTTGACAAAACTTAACCCCACGGGTAGGTGGGTGCTTGAGAACAAGAAGGGCGTCAATATAGCTCAACGTGGATACCTATAGTGTGTTGACTTGAAGAAGGTCGTCATGGGGGTCATGGAGTCTCGACTTGTTCAAAGCCAATCCAACAGAGTGTAGCTTGCCTAAAATTTTATGTTAGCTTGGGGGTGTTTACAGGGGGAGTGGTATGTACTTGCTTGTATATATGAGCCATTTATGAGAGTTCATTGGAGCCAAGGGGTTAGGCTAGTGTGTATGTTAGTCATTCTGCATTGTTGTGGGATCCCTTTCGACCATTGAGGACCAAGCGTCTTGCAATTATAGGGAGGGATGAGCCATGGCTCATCTAGTGGGACTTGAGGGACAAACCCTATGAGGAGATAGCCAAACGAGGAATTACTTGCATAGCCAAGGTACCTACCGGTGATATGGTGTGGGATCCATAACAAGGCAGGTAGTGGCAAGAGGATACATTGACTCATTAATGGTTTGGCTGGATAGAGGTTAGGGGGAAGGGTGTGATTGAGGCAACTAGGAGATGGTGAACCCAATAGCATTGTAGAGATAGATAGAGGAGAGGATGTAGAGCAATGATTAGAGGGTTAGGATAGGAGGGTGCCTTGAGGGTGTGAGCAACAAAAGGATGCGATCTTGATAAGGTGAGGAACTATAAAGATCAAGGAAGTCCTTAGTGATGATGATTGGCCCAGGGCTAGACGAGGCAAAGGTATAGTGAGAAATGGCGACAATGAGAGATTTGGAGCAATAAAATGCACAACTAGAGGGCTAGCTTGAGGCATTATACGCTTAGTCACCTGGTTCGTGTTCGTGTTCGTGTTCGAGTTCGACAAGCTTGAAGTTCGCCAAAAATTCGACAGTCAAATTTTTGGGGATAAAATTCTGCATTAAGTTCGACATAGTACAAAATTTGAAAAAATAAAAAATATATATTCAATACTCTTATTATAAGTTTATCATACATCTGACATAAATGAAAATAACATACCAACATGATTAATCATGAAACATATATATTTTAAAAACACATTGTCTTGTTCAAAAGCTAGAAACATGTTAATGAAAGTTTGAAACATAGCATTAAAGACATGAACATAACATTAAAAAGTTTTACAAAAGTTGATGTGCAAAAAGAAAACTAGAACAAGAACACAAGTTTCATTCTTGATGTTCCTGTGGCCTACTTTTTACATCAAAAAGCTCTATGCCATCAAGAGCAGTAGGGGTAGTAAAACCACTAGAAGCATGATCGTCACTGAATTCAACACTAGCTGAGGATCTATCACTCTCAATGCCAAGATCATCTCCATCTTCTGGTGCATCTAGAACAGGACTGAGCCATGGAGTAGAAGAATTGGATGAGTCTTTGGCCACATTCTTTAAAGCCAACTGCAAGTTACTGCAAACATAAACAAGATCTTCAAATTTTCCAGATAACAATCTATTTCTTTTCTTGGAATGAATATGGTTAAAGGAACTCCAATTCCTTTCACAAGCTGATGCACTTGATCCCTGGCTCAAGACACGGATTGCAAAATTTTGCAATTCTAGGGTACCCGATCCATAAAATTCCCACCATATTGCTCCAACAACTTTAGTCCTATCATACTTTGCTGATTTGGTTCCAAATACCCCTTCTTGTAATCTGTATGCTCTGAGCTGAGATCTAACAGAATATGCAATTGATGGATCTGGAATTAGCTTGTCAATAGCCTCATAAAGTCCACTCATGACTTCGTCATCTTGATGTCTTGATATTCCAAACAATCTAGGGTCTAAATAGCAACCTGCTGCATGTAAAGGACTATGCATCATCTTCCATCTTTGATCAATTACCTCCCATATCTCCTGGTAATTAGCGTCCACATTATCAAAAGCAGTTGCAATGGCTTCCTTGCAACGATCCATGCCCTCATAAATAAAACCTATAGAAGGTTTGTCACCATCAACCATGCGGAGCACATTAACAATTGGATTACACATTTTTAAAACTTTGTCAGCATTTTCCCAAAAGCTATTGTTGAGCACTATTTGTT
>SNQJ01S0058240.1:91397-114956 GCA_010110895.2 Picea sitchensis
TTGTTGGGTTTTCTTCCCCTTGAGGGTTTCCCAGGATAAATGATGTGTCTCTTGTGATTGTGTATTTCTCAGTGATCCTATCTTATGCTATTGTTGTCTATTGAAACGCAAGGAACTCTAATAATAGCTTAAACCTTAACATAAGTACCTCCGAGCTACCAAAATCTAACACTCTCTCTTAATGAGGGAGGTACTTTTGGAGCCTCCAGCTGGATCTGTCTCTAACCCCATTATGTCCTCTGCTGCTGTAGCTGCTCCCACTGCACTGGAAGCCTCTGCTCCCTTTGAACTCGAAGCATCTCCAACTACCTGTACTGAACTCTGATCAAGAGACCTACTCATCCAAGGTCCTCTTTCTGAGGCCTTTGCTCCCTTTGAACTTGAAGCATCTCCAACTACCTGTACTGAACTATGATCAAGAGACCTACTCATCCAAGGTCCTCTCTCTGAAGCCTCACAACTGTCAGACTCAGGCTCCAACCACCCACTGGATGCAACTACAGGTTGACCAAGCACTCTGTACAATCTCTCCGACCGGACACCAAGCAACACACTTGGGTCAAAAGAGATTCACTCTGGATATAGTTACACCAATCCTTGAGAGAACACAATTCCACATCCATCTATCTCAAAAGATGACACAGAGAGCAAGTTCACCGGGAGTTCGGGAACATACAATACCTCGGCCAACTCTAGATACCCTCCTGACTCCAATTAGAATCTAACACTTCCAACTCCCTCCACATCTAGAACATATCTCGTGCTAACCCCACACCGCACATAGCTTCCTGAGTCGATCTTTGAAAAATTGAGGAATACAAACCTCATCCTTGTCATGTGCCGAGAGGCTCCATTGTCCAAGAACCATGCAAGAGTGCCTATACACCCTAGGCACCCAATACCTGCAAGACATGCCATCAAGGAAAATTCCTTCTCGAACTTTTTTGTGAACTCGACAATCTCAGTTGATGCTAATACCTCCGGCTCCTGCCTCTTCTTCTTCTTGTTCGGACATTGGCCCGCATAATGTCCCAACTCACGACATGCATAACATCTCACCTTACTCATGTCCTTCTTCTCACCATGAGAAGACTTCTTGTCCTTCTTCTTTGCTGCTACGAGGGCAACATTCTCCTCATTCTCCTCAACCTTTGACTGTCTGCTACAAAGGGCCTCCTCACGAGTCTCTTCCTATATGAAGTCATCCCACAATCTCTCCCAGTTGGGACGTTTCTCCCTGGAGACAACACCTTTAACAAAGGTGTTCCACATCTCTGAAAAACCATTTAGAGCGGCCCTAACCAATTCTCCATCTGATATAACCTCTCCAACTGTGCCAAGTTCATCACAAACTTGAGTGATTCTGGTGAGATATGAGGACACTTTTTCAGTCTTGGTCATCTTTATGTTTCTCAGCTTCTCTCTCAATACCATTTTTCGATTCTCATTGGAACTTTGGTATAGCCTGGTAAAAGATGTCCACATCTCGTAGGCATTTGCTTTTCCAACAACATGGGGAATAACATGGTCCTTGATTGCATCAAGAATCATCCTCTTGGCCTTCATGTTCTTCTTCTGGAATGTTTCCAAAAGAGTTGCATCTGTAGGAACAATGATGGGATTCGATTGTGTGTTGTTCACAATGTCCCATAACTTAGCTTCTTCTAGCAACAAAACTATCCTCTCCTTCCAAGGACTAATGTTTGCTGCCCCATCCAACCTATCTTTGAACCTCAAGCCAGTAGCCATGACCGTATCAACTGAAACTCAACTATTCCCCTTCCTTCTTGTAGGCAAAACCCCTCCGCACTCACTGCAAATCAAGTGTCAAATCTCTTGTCTGTTGAACCTCAAAGCTCCTGCTCTGATACCATGTTGAAAACTGATCTCAAACACTTAGTCAATAATAGATTTCAACCTCCTATAGTTATTCACCAATAAAGTAATGGAACCACATGCAATTTACTGGAACTATGAGCAAAAATACAAGTGACTAAACAATCTGAAAATATAATAGTGGAAATAACAATGAACAATAGACAAAATCACCACATTTGACCCAAGGAATTTTTGGGCATTGCCCCTGGAAAAACCCACAAGGGGAAAACCAATTTAGGAGATATTTTTCTTATTGAGTTCTTAGGAAAATTCTGAGTTTACAACAACAACAAAATCAACATTAAATACACAACAACTTACCTCTCTAAATCTGCACAAAACATCTCAATTTTCGTGCCTAAACTTGCTGCCTCGTTTTCTGTGCAACTGTACGGTCATGTACATCATAAATACAACAGTACGACCCTGGAAATTTGTGCCTATATACGACTGTACAAAGCAGTCCTCAACTGTATGGATTCTACCCAGCAGAACACCTTGGAAATCATGCCAAACAATAACATAAATGGTTGTCTTGATTTTCGTGCCTTAACTCAGCTGTACAAACAACAATAAATGCTGTATGACCCACCTTCAACTATTGTACGGTACAAGGCTATATTAAATGTTGAAAATCCTCTTGGGATGCGTGCCAATCCCCTCTTGCTGCTTCTCTCTTTCTTCTAACTCAAACTCTCTTGGTCTCTATCAGAATATGAGTGACTCTTCACATTCCTCTCCAAGCTCTCTTCAAAGTGTGCACCCCCTCTTCTTTCTCAAGCTCCTTTTATGCATCTTTAATGTGTAACTGCCCTAACCCTTGGTCTTCCAAAGAGATGAACGATCAAGATTAGATCTTGTCCTCTTGAGATCAACGATCACAAATTAATTGTCTGTTAAGTTCACTTAAATCACTTAAGTGATCCAAAAGTCATAAAGTCACTTTTATCCATTAATTAATAAAAGACTCAACTTGTTTTTATAAAATCACTTTATAAAGTCACTTAAGAGAGAAATATGCTCGCTCTCTTCTACATGTTGGGGCCGCTAATGTAGAAGTACCTTCGAGCTACCAAAATCTAATAATTCATAAGGTAGTATTGTTTCGCCATAGACCACTAAATCTATAGATCTAAGCATTCTCCATTGCGTTTTGATGCCATTAGGATCATCTTTGGAAGAGATTTGCTAAATTGTCCATGAAGCTCACTTAAATCACTTAAGTGATCCAAAGGTCATAAAGTCATTTTTATCCATTAATTAATAAAAGACTCAACTTGTCTTTATAAAATCACTTTATAAAGTCACTTAAGAGAGAAATATGCTCGGTCTCTTCTACATGTTGGGGCTGCCAATGTAGAAGTACCTCCGAGCTACCAAAATCTAATAATTCATAAGGTAGTATTGTTTCGCCATAGACCATTAAATCTATAGATCAAAGCATTCTCCATTGCGCTTTGATGCCATTAGGATCATATTTGGAATAGATTTGCTAAATTAGAGTAAACTTTGATTTTTCTATAATAAATCTCCATATAGAAGTAGTTTGCAAAGCTTTGAGGCAAACTTGACCGCGTCCCTAATTATGCAAAGAGAATGAGTAATGTTCTTGGAAGATGGGGAGGATGAATGCAAACTCAATCTTTATAGGGGCCCTACAATGTTGTTGGCTTCAAGAGTAGGATTGAAGATATTGCTATAATTGTTTCCTTTCATGGTGAGCAAGGAACAACATGGCCCTTGGGAGGCCCCAAATCAAAATGATTATGGGTGACAACGACACTAGAATACAGATTCCCTATTTATTATGAATTGAAAAAGTATATGTGCAAATATAAAATAAAAGATTGAATGAATATGAATGATGATTGCAACTAGTTTCTTGACGATGTATAAATATACATTGATTGGTCATGAGGTGAAGGGGTATACGACCCTTGATGTTTCATTTAACCTATTTATTATTATTATTATGTTTGTTAAATTGCCACCCCCTTAAGGGATTCTTTGTCTTCAAAGCATAGTAAATAGGATTTTCTATAGCTAAGCATGTTTGCTTGATGGCATCATCTTTATTTGGTTGTAGTGGTTTGGTTTGCTTCCCAATTTGAGTCTCGGTGAGGTTCATTTGTAGTGTGTGCACCATATCTTGAAGTTTTCGACCCCCTCGTTTTGGGACAAGGGACCCCCTCCGTGCAATGATTCGATTGCTAAAGTCTATAAAGGTATACATACCCTACCCCCCTTTGGATTTGAACTTGTGACCTCCAAGGAGAAAACACATGCTCTTAACCATTAGGCCCACTCAAGTTGTATTATAATCTAATTTTAAGGTCATGACCAAGCCAGACACCAAATTGGTGTATGTGACCCCCTTGTTTGTGGGACAAGGGATCCCCGCCGTGCAACGATTTGACTGCTAAAGTCTACGGAGGTATACATACCCTACCCTCCTCTAGATTTGAACTTGTGACCTCTTAGAAGGAAACACATGTTCTTAACCATTAGGCCCACCAAAGCAATTGAAAATAAAAAATTTCTTGTTACCCTGAAAGGCGCTTTCTACAGCCTCAACATGAGGGAGATGTGTAATTCCTTCCATGCTCAACATGAGGTTGACATGTGGCATCTAAAAAAAATATTAATAACAAAAAAAATATTTCAATGTCCACCTTAAGTAAAGTAATTTTATATCAACTTATATATATGTATGTAGAAAGTAATTGAAAGAAAAAATTTCTTATTCTGTCCATTGGTGCTTTTTACATCCTAGTATATGGGAGATGTGTAATTCCTTTAGTGCTTAACATGGAGTGGACACATAGCATTTAAAAAAACATTGATAACAATTTTTTTTTCAATTGATTGATTGATTGATTTTAATGATGTCCATGAGGCCAAACAACCTAAGGGACCAAGAGAATAACAACCCTAATTCATCTTCACATTCTTTTCAATGTCGGATCTTCTGCTGTGAATCTTGACTAGAAATATGGTTGATCTTGTCCTTGTCAAATAGCTGGTGCATGTTGTCGACCTTTAAGCTGTTTTCATACTGACTGTGGATATCCTTGTAGGCTGCACATTCCGTGACAAAGTGCCATTGTCTCCACCACACCCTTATTGCAGAATATGCAAGTTCTCTCCTCCCAAACTTCCTTGGGTACCCTCCACCTACCGGTCTCACATCTAAGGTGATGTGAACTCGTCCTAAGTTGTGCGACTAACAACCTTGCTTTTCCTTTAATAACTGCTCCTAAATATGTTTTCTCGCTATGATCACAATTTGGGTTAAACTCCTTGATGTAGTATGATTTTTTACGCCCACTGTGATTGGTCCACATGGGAATCCTAAATTTTCATTCACGAACTTTTTTATTTCTTCCTTGGTGTTAGGACATTCATGCAACTTGATATTCCACTTACTCAACCACTTTTTATTTTGCTTCATCCAAGTTTTCTTTCTACGGTCCAACTCCTCCTCCATAGTTAATTTGGGCTAGCGTTGGTTATCCATGTTTTCCACCTTCTTTAAATAGCTTATTAATTTGATTATCGTTGTCGCCTCCAACGGAAAAGTACCTGTTTCAACTAAAAGAATTTCATATAGGATTGTGGCTTTAACTTTGGGATTGCTAGTAATTAATTGCTTCTGAATTCTTTCTAGCTGTCTCCATTTGTAAGTTGACATGCTGCTTCCCCATATTTCACAACCATACAGAACAACCGGCGTAACCAACAAACCAAAGAGGGTTTTTTTGGTTTCCCAATCCCAAAGTTCCGCTTTTCTGCACCTATTTTGGAGTAAGTATGAGGCTCTCCACCCTCCCTGTATCCTTTTCACCAACACGTCTCCCAACTGAGCTTATAGTGGAAGTTAATCCCAAGATATTTGTATTCTTTCACTATCTCCAATGGACTGCCTTCCTTCGAAAAGAAAGGTGATTAGTTTGTCTTTTCTATTTAAAGAAAAGATTATGATTTTGATCTTGGTAATGTTCACGTGCATCCTTACCTGCTGACAAAAGTGTTCTAAGGCATTTAGATGTTCTCTTAATCCATGCACTGTTTTTGAAATTAGAATAAGATCATCCGTGTATAAAAGTAGCTTCACCACATACCCTGCTAGATGGACACCCTCTCCATCCGTCCTGCTCAACTAGGCTTCCAACTTATCAATGTATAAACGAAACAAAGTGGGAGATAGAGGACATCCCTTTTTAACACCAATATCACTACCACAACATTCAGATATTCCTTCACTTGTTCTGACATTCCTTCCCTTGTTCTGATTTTAGCTCTAACCTTCTCTTAAAGTCTGTGAACTGCCGCTCTATATCCAATGCCAACTTTATAATATGTTCAACATGGAGTGGACACATGTCATATATATGATGGGCCGAGAGTGATCAAGTCGGTCGAGGTGAAACAAATGTTTAGATTGAAAAAACTTAAGGAACGGTTTGCACCTCGAGGGATTTGATCCCTCTCAAGGCATGATAGATCCAGAGTTCAGATGGATCTTGGTTTAAAACAATTCAATGGTGTTTACCTCTGTGTTCAACATGGAGTTGACAGGGGACATACTATGCTGGTTATATATATATATATATATATATATATAGATCCATCTTAACTACGGATTTATCATGCATCGAGAGGGATTAACTACCGATTTATCATGTGTCGAGAGGGATCAAGTCTTTTCATGTGAGAACATTTTTGAAATTGAAAAAACTTGAGTAATAGTTTGCACCTTGAAGGATTTGATTGCTCTCGACGCATGGTAGATCCGTAGTTAAAATGGATCTATGTTGGTTTATTAATTTGCGATTTTTCTCCCAATTTCTTTTGCATGTCATTGAGTCACATCTACTTATAATTCATTATGGTTAACCATTTTGATCTTGGGATTTTTCCTTGCACAACACCAGGCTAAACTTAACATAATATCGTATGTCTATAAAGCTTAATATATATTAATGAAATCGACTTTATAAAGATATAAGAAATTCCCAAGGTAAAAATTTAACGAGGATTTGTAGGGGGTGTGAATTTTAGTGGTCAGATATAGGAAAAAGATAATGATGGCTGGTCTGGATCTATATAAACGTACGGAATTACCCTATCATACATATGATTCTATGAATATGCAGAATCGCACGGAATTACCTGAGCGATTTGATTATTCGTACTGTTCTACGAAGGGAAAATGGAATTTAGTTACATCGTACGGAAAATTTTGGAATGGCGGCTAGTCGTCTGGAGCATATGTTTTGTGCAGGTGGCTGATAGATAACGAAAGCGGCAGATGTATGTCGGATGTCAGATTGGCGGCTTGTACAGTGGCTGTATAGATGCCAATTGGCGGCTTGTACAGTGGCTGTATAAGATGCCAATTGGCAGCTGTGACGGAACATCTATTGTACGGTCATTGAATGATGTGTATGGTTGACCCAAGATACGATGTGTGGAATTAGCCCACGAATTGGGAAAATCAATGGTTCTTATATTAAATTGAATAAACAATAAACTAAGAATTGATAAAGTATTTTACTCTCGTATATAATAAAATATTGGATGGATATGAATGATGATTACAATAAGTTTTGTGACGGTTTATAAATATGCTATTATTATTAAGTTTGTTACAGACACTTGGATAGCAATCGGATAGCAATTGTTCGAGTGAGCGGAGCATTGGTGCGTGGTTGACATGCCTTTGTTGACTATTCAAATTCCTCTTGTAGGAGAAAGTTGCCTTGGGCCCTAGGAAGGCAGCCCGAGTCACTGATTGGAGCACAATGGCTCTGGCAGGTAAGCTGCCCACGTTTTGCAGTCATCGCAACCTTGAAAAACCCATTTTGCAGTTTTGTGCTTCCACCGTGCTAAAAATAGGGATAAGATCTTTAGGATGACTAATGATTGTATCTACAAAATTGTTATAATGATCTACATCTATGTTTTTGTACTTTTCTTCAAAATAAAATTTCCCAATACATGAATTGTTATCCAACATGTAACAGAAGGCGCAAGTGTGCATGATTGTTTTGAAGAAAGAGATGATCTCAAAGCTTTTGGGTCACTATCTGGTTCTCTTTTTAGGATTCATGGATCTTTCAAAGAATTATGGCCTTGGGTAAGATCTGCAAGAAATGATTTTACAACTCGGGAGTACAAACACCATGGTTCTACGACCATGTAGTAGGATGCATCCATGCCGCTCCCTCCACCAAAGTTATATAACCATTTAGTATGTCCAAGAGAGAGATTAATGAGGCAAATAGCAATGAGATGTACATAGCGCACATTAAATTGCATGAATATTATCATTAGAGGGAGATTTTTATTGAATGTTGTTGTTGTTATTGTTACTTATTGTATGACATTATTTACTAACAGGGTATGCTTGCTAACATGTAGCTAGTGCTTGAGATTCCCATCGGTAGTTTAATGTTTTCCTACTCATTATTATTGCACCAAGTGAAGTGAGGTGCATTTTATAGCATGAGTAGGTGTGGGTGTGATCCATCAACTCTTCATGTGTGTGTTGTTGTGTGTATAATGGTGCATTGAATCTAGATAGTGCATTGGGTGTATTAAATATGGGCACTAGCGTATATTCATCTAAATGTACGTTTGATATGCACATCAATGTTTCAAAGTTTGAGTATGCATATTTGGAGTTCACACAAATGACCAATATATGAACTATTCGAACTTAAGATATGCAACCTTGAGCTTCACAACCTCAAGGTGCACATCCTGTTGGGTTTATATGGGTGTATGCTAGTTTATAGAAGTTACATGCTTTATTGATAAAAAGTGGTGAATCTGCAAGCTTTACTCATCAGAAAAGGGGACATAGGATTATTTTGTATTTTCTTCTCAAGTTTTTACAGTTAAAAAATGGAAAAAATGTTGAAATATTTTTACAAGAGATGGTATTAACTGCAGCATATCAGAAAAATTAAATTTCATTATGTGGGATCCAAAAAATTTAACTCCCATATTCTTAATATTACTTTTAACTTTTACTCAAACATTTGCTTGCTACATTTGTGCTCTTTTCTCCTCATGTTGACTTGGATAGTGTTCTTTTTGGTTGGTAAATATTTCTTTGTTTACGAAGTGGGCTCTACCTTTGGCTTAAATACCATGATCGAGGGGTATCTATTCTACCAAATTCACCTAGGGCTTGCACCTGACCTCATCAGTTGAGATATGCCACATCTATGGGCTGTCAAGATCACTTGGACTTCCACCCGATCTTAGATGCAATAGTTAACTCTGTTTGCTGCATTAATGTGGGAACATGTCTCTGGGGTCTCAACCTTGTTTGGAGCCCTGAAAGCGCCTTGATTTAACCACTTGTTCATAACCTGCTTGACAACTTCTGTGTAGAATGCCATTTTCCCATTCTTATTGTATTTTCTTGTTAATTTTGTCTATTCTTGGTTTTGGTCTAAGTTACTAGGATTCGGATACGGATACGGATTCGTCAAATTTTTGAAAAACCAGGATCCAGATACGGCGGGGAAACGACAAGTACAAATAATATAAAAAACAATTTTATAATTTTTAAAAATAAAACTTATATCCCATCTCACTATCTTCGCTAATGAAAATATTTTTAATAATGGCTCTACCATTTTATGTCGAAGACACTAAACATGCATTTGTATTTAACATTTAAGAGAGATCTATATGTAAAACTATACTAGTTCCACTTTCTTGGGGCTAGAAAATTCGCCAATTTTTTTTATGATAAGAATTGCATCTTTAAAATATGATTAAATATACTTGCTAGTGTACCAATACGCAATCATCATATCATACGACAGTCTCGTGAATTTTTAAAAATAAAACTTATATCCCATCTCGTGAATGGAGAGACCCATAAGAATCCGCTTCATGCCTATACATAAATAAACACGTAAAGAGCTGTAGAGACCCATAAAAATCCGCGCCTGTTGGGTTTGTTGTAGCCGGATCCACCTCCACCACACGGGATACGGTTCAGTTTTTTAGAAACGACTGTCTGCCGGATCCTAGGAGGATCCAGCCGGATCCAGATCTGGATCCGTATCGGAACCGGGGATCCGCGGATCTTGAACTTGACCCCTGCGGATCTGGTAACAGAGGTTTTGGTCCACATTATTGAATACACCCTTTGTACTTTGTGGCCTTATTCCATGCCTAGAAAAGGTTTACGAATACAAAGGGAGTGTTTTTTTTGGTTGTTCATTCTTTTGATGTAAATCATTGAACGTAATATCTTGTATAGTTTCAAGTTTATGCTTATATGCATCCCTATGGGATTGAGTGTGGAGCTTTAATAATTGTCCATAAAAATGACAATGTTATTTGTAAGAGCAATAACGCCTGGCTAGGTGGCGTCTTGGTCCCAGAAACGGTCTGAAACGCTGAAACCAATACGTATCGTATGACGTTTCTTGATTTGGAAATATCGTACGGTACGAGTGTTGACATTTTGGCCTGTATTGTAGCTGTTTCGGCGGAATTTTTTGAGTTTGCACATCTGTCCAAGCGGCCAAAAGGGCCGTGAGTCCCTTAGGTGGAAAAAAATCCCCTCATTAACCACTAATAAACATTTTAAATCTATCCAACTATCATTACCATTTCATCCACCCTAATAAATAATGTTAATGTTAAATTCTTAAAAGTGACATTCTCCTGTATCTTTCATTTTCATCCTTTTACTTAAAGTTTTTAACATTACCATTAATTGTTTCAAGATGTTTGAGAGTGGTTCCAACCTCATCGGACTTCAAATAGAGAAAGTGGAATTTTAGGTTCCATCCAAAATTCAACAAACTTGACGGTTTCCAGGGTTTCAAGATGACAGGGTTACAACGTTTCCACTGGATTCTATCATGTATGAGGGTATGGAACTGGGATTTAATTAAGAGCACCAAGCCCTCTATGTACCTCGATGACCCCCCGTTAACATTTTTGGGGTTGACCGATCCTGTTCTGATAACATTGCTCTCTACAATACAAGGATGTACAAGTGTCATACTAGGGTTTATCCAACCCCCATGATGAAATGCTCTCGAGGAATGATTCTCCTAGGGTTTAATGCCTCTCCTCTAGGATGGTGCACTCTCTAACAAGATGTTAGTGTTAATGTTTAAGCCATTATTATAGATGTTTGCATTTCATTAGATAACAATAGCATAATCCAAGATCACTGAGAAATACACAATCACAAGAGACACAACATTTATCCTGGGAAACCCTCTAGGGGAAGAAAACCCAACAAAACTTCATATACCGATAAGCCATTCCTGATACCCGAGAGATCTCTTATGCTAATCACAGAGAGTCCTCTCCCTAGATATCGCCACTCTCTCTCCTTCTCATTAACTTGGATGGGAACTTGTCTCTCCAATGAGCAAGTTGGATTTGTGTCTAGGGTCTAGCCTCCTTTATTTATACAAAGTGGCGTGTGTGAAGTGTCTCTTCAGCGTAGCCCGACTTCTCAAGCTGGGTGGGTAAGCCCACCTTTATTATATTTAAGGTCTCATTTAATTATTTCTTTGGGGGCCTTCTTCTTATTTTGCCTATTACAATTGTCTTTTGACCAATCCGCAAAGAGGATTCCCTGTATTACAATAACCAACATGATCAATCCACAATGGGATTGATCCCATGAGCTCAATATATCAATAATAATAAGGAATCTCTTTGCTTAATTTACATTATTTCAACCTCCCCTTAACAAGAGGGTGTTCTTGGCCCGACATCATCATGCGAGAGAGGACAACATCATCAACAACATCAAGTGGGTGAGGGGACAACATCATCAATATCATCTTGGAACACTAGTATCTATAAATCATGGAAGTTTTCTTCATGGCAACATTGTCATTCTCAAGGGAATGCCATCATCATCTGCATCAATATGTATTAGTATAAAGCGATACATCATCATCATTCTGACCTGGTGGCTCATCATAATACAAAGGCTGGCTTCGTCACGGTACATCAAGCTAGGCTTCGATGCTTGTCTCATCTCATCGTCCGCGCTTTCTCACAGCACTCAGAGTTGGAAGCAGATACTTTCCGTCTATGCGTGACAGCCATCGAGGTTGAGCGGGGATACTAAGAGCTGGCTTTATGTCACAACTATCCGGTCAGGGCTTGAGTGCTGGTCTCATCATATCATCTTGCTTTGCGTCGACCTTTCGGTAAAGTAAGGAGCGTCTTATCTTGCTTCACGTCGACCTTTCCGGTGGAAACAAAGACATCTCTTCTTGCTACGTCGACAACTGGAGTGGAAGCAAAGGGTATCATCTACTCCCCTTCGAGGAAGATTTGCTTCGGACTATTAAGCAAGCTTATCACCGGAAGTACTCAAAACTCCACGAGATAGGGGCTTGGTCGATCGTCCGACTAACTTGTTCATCGTACTAATGTACTAAGAGCTTCAAGGGGCTCTACTGCCATGTCACCGGATGTAATGATAGGATCTCTGTATGTGCTTCGACCTGTGGTGGAATACATGATTCTCTGTCATCTTTATCACATTTCTGTTTGTCACATAGAATCCATTGTTTCTTTCATATCTAAGTCAAATAGGACGGTCAACAACTTTCAAAGCCATGTAACCCGGTATGGGAACATGCAACAATGTATTCCACTTCGGCTAATGCGAGAGCAATAAGATTGCTTCCTACTACGCCACAAGATCGCCGTGATCTAGTGAAACAACATGCGGTATTTTTCTTGTCATAAACGCTACTTGCTTAATCTGATTCGGTATATCCACACTCAATGTGAAATTATGATCTCCATCATATGGTTGAGACCATAATCTATTGTACCTTTAAGGTACCTCATCACATGTTTTGCGTCCACAAGGTGGTCGCGATGCAGGTTTTACGAAAGCAACTCAAAGGTGTTCGGCAAAACAAATGTCAGTCAGTGTTGCGTCGAATTGCATCAGCGATCCAATAATCTGTCTGCTCTGATTGGCATCATCAATTGACGGCCCGTGTCGACCAAGCATCTTAACCAGCACCATGGGTATATATTCATGGGCTTTGCATTTCAACATGTGAATCATAACTTCAGATTTGATAGTGTACTCCCACTTGGTTAAGGAAATCCTCCTCAGTCTCTTCCATACCTCAAGACCTGGAAATGATTCATTAGGCCAAGGTCTTTTCATTTTGGCAGAGTCTCTTTTTACATTCGGTGATGAGCTTTTCTTCTCCGGTTAAGAATAAGTCATCCACATATAGCGATAATATCTTGGGTCATTTATTCATGTTTAAATAGGAATTTGAGCTGCTTTCTCTTACGTCATCCCTAAGCTCGTCCAGCTGTCTGCTCGATATACCAAGCTCTAGGAGCTTGCTTCAGTATAGAGGACTTTCTTAATCTACGGAACATGAGACTTCTGTCTTCAACCTCAGAATCCTTGAGGTTTATCTATATCCACTTCCTTTTCGATAACCTGCAGATTTTAGAGAAGGCGTCTTCCGCGTCCATTTGATTGCAACTTCCACTTCATCTTAGGCTAGCCAAGAGCTATGATGGTTACGATGTCACGGCCACATGGTGAATGTCTCTTCGTAGTCAATACCTTCCTTACGGGAAAAGCCAGGCGACAAATCTTGCTTTATACTTCTCAATGCTTCCATCAACAACATGTTTTATTTGAAGAGCCATCACGGAGGATACCACATCTTTATTCTTGGTCTGGGATCTATTTCCCATACTTGGTTCTTCATTATGGATTGAAGTACATTCCTCTGTCATGGCATCGCCCATTCTCCCTTTGAATGGCTTCTTCAAAATAGGTGAAGCTCCTCTTCTAGGTGGTCACACATCAAAGTCGTATAGCTTGGAGAATGGCTTTGGTCTTTCACATCTCTACCTTTCCTTGGGGAACAATGTACCTCTCTCCATCTTGAATAAACTCTCTAGCCCAAAGTGGCTTTCTTTTATGGAGGATCGTCATTTTGAGGAGGTTCTTGCACTTCTATATCATGGTCTTCTAGAAGTTCCTCATCGGAGGAAGTTACGACTTATCTCACTGGTCCTAGCGACTGCAGGAGTCCCTCATTCACGGTGTGGGATTACGGGTTCCTCTTCATATGCCTCTTCAAGTACATGTATTTACCCAATTTCATGACAGCGCATCTTCATCAAAGGTCACATCCTTGTGATCTCAATGTGATGTTGACACGGTATATAGGTCGAAGGCCTTGGAGACCTCCCGCTGTATCCCACAAATATTCCTTCTTTCCAGAGGGTTCCAAATTGTTTCTCTTCTCACAAATTATAGGTCAGCTCTTGGACCATCATCTTGAGATAAACCTCGGCTTCTTTAAATTGAACATCTCTTCCGGTGTCATGAGCCCAAGTGCACTACGGGGAAATCGGTTCTGCACATAGGCTTAAGCACGCCAGCTAACATACGCTTGCCCAGCACATAAGAAGATCTGATCATGGATCATAGTCTTCCTGCTTCCGATATGGTTCTGTTCTTGGATTCGGCTACACCATTTTGTTGGGGATTATATGAGGGAGTAGTGAGTTCCCTCTTGATCCCAACATCTTTCTGCGAAGTTCTGAAACTCTTTTTGAGGGTATATTCTCCTCCATTATCGACATGAGTATCTTAATATTTCATTCAGAAAGATTCTCTATCAAAACCTTGAATTCCATGTGAACTATAGAACCTTCATCTTCAATGCCTTTAAGAAGAAATATATCGAGTTTCTGAGTAATCATCATCGATAATCCTATATCTCCCCATGCAGCTAATGGAGGATGATGGCATTAGGCCACACACATGTGAATGGATGAATAGGACTTCTTCTACCTTGCTGTCCCTCTTAGGAAGCGGGTTCTTGATATTCTTCTCTTGTGCACATCCATTTCATACGCCTTTATGGTCACCTTTGAGTTAAAGTAAACTGTGGTAGCGTTGCATGTGTATGGTAGTGCCTTGTAGTTGATGTGGGCTAATCTTACGTGCCAAAGCTCACATGAGTCTTCAGTAAGTGGGTCATGGCTACTTTTGAGTGACCCTTTAGTTTATATAAAGCCATTTTCTTCATTTCCAATGATGAGTGCTTCATTTAATGTTTCTCCTTTAGCCCACATGAAACTTCTCCATATATATAAAGGCAACTCTGAAGAGCCTTTCTTCTCTAAAGTTGAAATGAGTAGGTTCTTCTTCAAGCACAGTACATATAGATGCGATCCTTCATTTTAGTGAATTCCCGAATTAGGTTTATGATTTAATTCTCCTCCTTGATGGGATATTGGTAATCATCACCAAATGTCACTTTTTCACGAGAAAACTTATTTTTTAGAGATACAAGAGAGAATGTTCTTTTGTCTAGTCATGTGCTTGGATGCACCACTATCAATAAGCCAAGTGTCCTCTCAGGGTTATTCTGAGGATCAGAAGGGGCGAGATGTTGCCGTCTTTGATCTCTCTCTCTTCCTCAATATCTTCGGAGTCATCTTCATCTTGACTATGGGGCATGGAGCCTCTTTTGTTTTCTCTTATTATTCTTCTCGTCTAACTAAGACAAAACCCATGGCAATGTGTGTCCCATCTTGTCACAATGATAGCATTGTCTGGATGGGAACAGCTCTTTCCTTTAAGTTGTCTTCTTTACATGAGAATCTCCTTGGATGAGATTCTTTATGATTAGTTGTTGATTGTTGAGGCTCTTTATGAGTCTCTTTTTGGAACTAGGGTTTCTTCCTTCCTCATTCGGTGTATGAAAATTTGAGGCTTGATCATCATCCCTTGCTTCAATGTAACTTCTAGATTCATTACTCTTGTTCTTCTTGGATGCATTCTTCCATAGTTTTTGTCTTAGGCTTGAGTTTTCTCCCTTTTTGGTGTTACACATGTCGATAGGATGAGAAAGCATCCCAAGGATGTAATGAGACCATTTAGAGACCCGTCATTGAGTTACGTCTTCGTCTATAGTATCTTCAATAGCTTCTAGCTATTCTTTGGTCCCAGTGCAGGAGAAATATTCACGAATCATTTCTCCTTTCTGCATCTTATATTCTTCGGATTTAAGTTTCAGAATTCATCTTAGGTTCTCTTCCATACTCATTCTAGTCAAAGCATCATCTTCAGGAAGTCCTCTTCTTAGATAACCCTAAAAATTAATTAGGTCACTAAATTAGATCTACCAAATGAATTCTTAAGCCTTATTGTGTCCTTTTGATGCACCTTTTTGTGGCATGGAATAGAGTTGGGTAATTCTTCTTTGTGTGAGGAATATTGCTAAGGTCATTCTCTTCAAGAATGAGGCCAATCCCTATACTTCAGGCACATAAGTTTTCCACTCTTTCTAACTGTCAACAAGCTTGTGTTACATGGAACATCTTTACACAAGACTAGGAAAATGGTAGAAAAATGAAGTGCTCGAAAATAAAAAGCGAACTTACGAGGGAGTGCTTGGCTAAAGTAGTGGCACGGTGTCATGTTTAAGTTTAGAAAAATCAACTTTGTATCAAATCTGATCTGTGGTTACGGGTGGTGCTTACGGGTACTCTGAGGTATACGGGTACTTCTTGTACAACGTTTTTAGAAGTGCCCAGTGCTTTTGTGAAACTAGGGTTTCACTTTCGGAGAGATCCAGCCACTGAAAGGTGCATTGTTGAAGATGCCAAAAGCTTCATTAGGGTAAGACACACTTTTCTAGATGGTTTGGGGTGAAAAGCTTCACCATCAAAAGCCCTAACTAATAATTTTTCGTAATACTGATGCCATTGACGTTTTCACTTGTGAAAGATGCTTCCCTTCGGTAGCTCACGAACCCATGTTAATGTTTAAGCCATTATTATAGATGTTTGCATTTCATTAGATTAACAATAGCATAATCAAGATCATTGAGAAATACACAAAATCTGAAGACCTAACTCATTAGATAACAATAGCATAATCCAAGATCATTGAGAAATACACAATCACAAGAGACACAACATTTATCCTGGGAAACCCTCTAGGGGAAGAAAACCCAGCAAAACTTCCTTAATATAGATAGCCAATACAATGCCAAGAGAACTCTTATGCTAATACAAAAAGTCCTCTCCTAGATATGTGCCACTCTCTCTCCCCTTCTCCGGTAACAGATCAGAACTTGTCTCTCAAACTGAGCAAGTTAGTTGTGTCTAAGTGAGGCGCTAGCCTCCTTTATTTATACAAGTCTGGCACATGTGAAGTGTCTCTTCACTGGGAGGGTTGACTTCTCAAACTGGGTGGGTAAACCCACCTTTATTATATTTCTGGGTCTCTTTAATATTTGTTGGGGCCGACTTCTTATTCTTCCTATTACAATTGTCTTTTAACCAATCCGCAAAAGGGGATTTGGTCCTATTACAATAACCGACATGATCAATCCACAATGGGGATTGATCCTATGAATAATATATCAATAATAATAAGAATACTCTTTGCAGTTACATTATTTCAACAGTTAGTCCAATGCTCCTTTTCCATGGTTGTATCCAAGTGTCATCATGCAAGGCATTACTCCTATAACTGTGTGCCACATGTCCTTTCATGTTAATATAGACATGGTTTTCCTTCTAAAATGTCATATATGTGTATCATACTTTTATTCTTATATATATATATACGGTGTTTCCCCCGACGTTTCCATTTTTGGAGGGTCACGTTTCCTGACGTCCCTGTTTCGGAAACTTCGAGACGTTTCCTCGTTTCGTGCAACTTAGAATTTATTAAAAAGTATAGCTCTTTTGTATCTTCCAAGATATTTAAAATGGGTGCTATATGGCGTTTCCCCCGACGTTTCCATTTTTGGAGGGTCACGATTCCTGACGTCCCTGTTTCGGAAACTTCGAGATGTTTCCTCGTTTCGTGCAACTTAGAATTTATTAAAAAGTATAGGTCTTTTGTATCTTCCAAGATATTTAAAATGGGTGCTATTCACATTTCATATTTTCTGTTTCATTTTATTGTTTATTTTTATTGCTAAATATTTTTAATAGCTGGGAACAATTATTGCACTGCTTTATTGATTTTGTCTTCCTATGGTTGGCAGCTACGAGAACAAGGACACAGCTCTGAATTGTGGCAGTATGTTGAGAGAATGTGCAAAATATCCGACATTATCAAAGTAAGATACAATTGGAGATGAAAAATAACTGATTTTTCATTTTACCAAATCAAATTGCGCATACTCAATTGTGGATCCTTTTTATTGGATTTAAAAATTATTCTCTAATTTTTCCTTTTTGCAATTGATTCTATGCATAGGTTGATGGCCAAACGTGGGGTTTTTTGAACTAGAACACCAAACAATGTTTTATTACAATAGACTAAGGGATGGTTAACGAACTAAATACTAGTGCTTATATTAATAAGATATGTGACTTATCATTAGCCTTTTTGCTAGGGGCATTTCCCTTTAGACAAACAGGTTATATTAGTTTGTATTAGAACTGATATATTTAGGGGAAAGAATGTAAATCATGTTTCTTTTCTGGAACAACTTTTAAGTAAACCAAATATACATGACATACATAGATACCTATATACACAAACACTTTATTATTTATAGTATATGATGATTACCGAATTCCTAATTCTATGTCCTGGACTAAAGGTGTTCAACATTTCCTCCTCGCTTGACGCTTCTGAAGAGATTGCCCCAATTTCTAGATGAACAATTCTCATCTTTTCTTCTGAATATAGTGGGTTAGGAAGCTACATGAATGTCCTCCCTTCTCAAGTTAAGTTGTTAGGAGTTTTGGCGGGTTTGTTTGATCTGTAACTTGGCTTTGAATGACCATCTTTGAAAAAGAACAATAAATTCTGCTAGTGGCACTGTGTAGTCTAGCTGATGATGAAACTAAGAAATGTAATTCATACAAGCCATGTCATGTGTATCACCACTTTGAAGCAATTGATTGCCCCTTTTGGGGAGCAATGAGTATGGTGACCCGGATGAATTGAAGATTGAAGTGGTTTACGTTCAAATATCGTGAGAAGTTGATAAGCACCACAATGATGATTTTAAAGGTAGACCCTTAGGAGAATCAGGATTGGCAGTCCCCCAACTATGCATAAGTAGATGTAATAGTGTTAGCATGTTGGATGGTATCATTGTTAGCTCCGATAGATGAAGACATGATAATTCTCATGGTATTTATGAAAGTACTGTGATAGGCATCACAGAGGGCATTATGGTCATATTGATAGGGTCTTTCAAGAAAGAGGTCACGGTAGTTTATGCGGATTACATTACAATCCATTTTGGAAGAAGGCTAAACATTTTATGTTTTCGACCTTTCTGGTTTGCCATCAGTAGAATCCGGCCAGGAAATCTTTGCCAAAATAGCAATTTTGGAGGAGTGAAATTGCTGTTTTTAATGCAGAAATGCATTCAGCACCCTCGAATATCCCTACTGCAACCAGATTGGGCAATGTTAACATCTGATATCTGCAATTCCATTAATCCAAAACGATTCTTGCTGGATTTCAGGCCAAATATATTGGTTTCCCTTCCCATTTTTTGAGCGGCCAGAAAAGGGCCAATTTGTTGCACGTTTAGAATATGACTCCATTTTATTGATGTAGGGTTTTGCAAAAGTGACCTTGCAAACTCAGTCAACATAACTTGGTTTTTGGTGGCTTTGACATAGGTGAGATGGTAAGGTTGTGGGTGATGCTTCATGGGTATCTAAAGAGAAACAATCAAGTTTTGCAAAGCAGAATTCTTTATATTGCTATTGTTGATGACGTAATGGAATCGTTAGACCTTGACTCAGCAATTTTGTGTGAATAAAATTTCCTCTAGAACGGAGTATTCTATAATTGTAAGCACTATTTGTTGGTTGGAAGTGTTTGGAATGGATTGTTGACTAGGATGATTTAATGTCGCCTCCTTTCTATGGCTCTATGACAAGTGTTTGATCTTTTTCTCCAATTTGATTAAAATGCTCTTCATTAGATCGATCAATAACTTTTTGGTAATTAAAATATATATGAGGTCTGTTGCCATTTTGCTTAGGTCTATAGTGAAATTTAGAGGAAGATGAAGGGTTTCAAAAATTATTATTAGTAGTAGACAACTTGGATTGCTTAAGAGCGGTCTAGTTATGTGATTTTATCAACCCTCTGTTTGTAACTTTCTTTCACGTTTAGAGTATTCCTAGAAGCTTGTTCGATAGAAGCAATGTTCAAGACATCCATCTCTTGCTGCATATGTCAGAATGTTCCCCTTTGGAATTCGATGTGACGATCTTATTGTTAGATTTTGATCACACCTGAGGTCTAGTCTAGGTTCTTAACAGCATAGACATAAATTACACAATCTGAACTGTGAACATAAACACACTGAGATGTCTAACAACTTAGCACAGCGGAAAAAATATAGCAGCAATTAGATCATACACAGTACATATGAATTTAATGCCCAAATCACTTGTTCTTAATCTCAGAACAATGGGCTCCTGTACCAGGGAAATAGTCCTTTCCTACGCAAGAAGAATACACCAAAAACACAAGGGTACACTTACAGAACAACCTTTGTCCACTGCAGAAACCCTCCTCGGTTTCTGTGCCCAATCTAAGCTGGCTGTAACAGCCCTCAGAGACTGACTGTAACAGCTTCAAAGACTGCCCAAAAACTGCTCCAAAACCTGCTGTTATGCTGACTGTAACAGCCCCAAAACCTTGACTGTAACAGCCTCAATCAAAACTGCCTCAAACTGCGGCCAAGGTACAGGTTTGCAATCCACTGTATCTGAGGTCTGCCAGCCCCTTTTCTCTGCTGACCGAGGCCCAGAACATCTGCGGCTGCCCTTCTCCTTGGCTGCCTTTTGCTACAAATACCTGCGGCTACCTGTTTCTTGCAGGCTGAGCCGCCTCTTCACCTGCGGTTACCTTTTCCAGCAGGTCGACACACCTCTAAATCCCAGCGGCTGCCTTTCCTAGCAGGCCGAGCCTCTCCTAAACCTCACGGACTGAGGCTCCTCTTGCTGGCTACCTCCAAAACACAGCGGCTGGCTGTCCTCTTTTCTCTGGCTTGGTCTAGGCCCTACTTGTCCCTCCTCTCCAAGCTACCTGCCCAAAACAGTTACAAAATTGCAGAACTGAGGCCTACTTGGCCCCTCTCCATAGCTGGCTGAGGTCACCAAGACTTATCTCTAAAAATGAATATGCACATCATCCTTACCTTTCACTTTTACAAATGATCTCTTTTTATACAGCTCTAATGTTGAGTTAGAAGCCCGTAAATCCACTTGGGCACCCTCTCCACAAACTCAACGTCAAATTAGGTTTCTCACAAACCCACAAAGCCCATCAACAAGCCCACAAAGCCCCACACTTCACAGAAAGGATTTTCTCAAGGAAAAATCACAATGTGAGTATTAAGAATGGCTCCCACATGATCGACACCTAGGCTCATGTGGGGATACCTCCCGATGCTATAAAAACATCAACATTTATGTGGAATTGTAACTTAATGTTTAATGGACAATCTGTGGGCCGTTGGGAAGTGTGCACCACTTCCTTGGCCACTTAGGATGAGGGGACGCTCCATAATTAATGTGGCAGTTCGCTTAAGAGATTTCTATTGTAGTCATGTAGTTCACTTCATCAATTTTTGCTACTAGCCTTTAGTTTACTTCAACTATTTCCATTGTAGTCATTTAGTTCCTTTCCGTGATTTTCTACTGCCAGCCTTTAGTTTGCTTCAACAACTTCCATTGTAAATAGCTAATAACGAGAAGGAAAAAGTCACCTTGCTTATAGAAGGTGCTCCTCGATCACTTAATGGAATCGATGGTCATTTTTGCTCTAACTTTTCTTCCATTTTGGATGCTCTCTGCGTTTTTCTGCTGTTAGCGTTATCTCTATTTTGTTTGCTGCTGCACGCTACGTTGTTGTATGTTTTTTCAGATTTGCATTGTAGATCAATTGGTATCAGAGCTTGGATCTTGACACGCTTCTGCTCAACATCAAATTAGATGGGAAGACATCCACCAGTTCAAATTTTTTTCTGTGTGTTCGTGTCTCAACTTGCAATGCTCGTCACAGGGGTTCCATACGCCCTCCTCAGCGTTGCTCTACACCCCCTTCTTAGGGTGTTCCTGTACGCCCTTCTCCGGGATTTTCCAGTGCGCCCTTCTCAGGGATTTCTAGTGCGCCCTCTTCACAGGGTCGCCGTACGCCCTTCGCTGGGATTCTCCAGTGTCCCCTCTTCACAGGGTCTCTGTGAGCCCTTCTCTGGGTTTCTAGTGCGCCTTCTGGTCAGAGTTTTAGTGCGTCCTCTGCTTATAGTTCTCAGTGCGCCCTCTTCTCAGCGTTTCAGTGCGCTCTCGTTACCAAGCTTTTGTTAAGGTTTAAGCTATTATTAGGTTTCTTTTCAATTCACTAGATAACCATAGCATAGATAGGATCATTGAGAAATACACAATCACAAGAGACACAACATTTATCCTAGGAAACCCTCATGGGGGAGAAAACCCAGCAAAAACTTCCTTAATATAGATAGCCAATACAATGCCAAGAGAATAAACCAAACAAGACAGAAAGTCCTCTCCCAAGTAGTGCGTCTCTCTCTCTCTCTCTTCTTCTCCAACTGCAGCTCCAGACTTGCGCTCTGATCATCAAGTGAGTGAGTGTACAAATGAGGCTCTAGCCTCTCTTATTTATACAATTTGGCACGTGTGAACTAGGGTATCTTTTCACTAGCTGGGTCGACTTCTCATTGTGGGTGGTTATAACCACTTTAATATATTCTGGGGCTGACTTTTCATTTAGCGCATTACAATTAGGGTTTGACCAATCCGCAAAAGGGGATTTGGTCAATTACAATACCCAACATGATCAATCCGCAAAAGGGGATTGATCTAATGAATAATACATCAATAATAATTAGAATACTCTTTGCAGTTACATTATTTTGACACTCCCCCTTAACAAGAAGGGTATTCTACAATAGCATCAGGCGAGAGAGAGGGTAGCATCATCAACAACATCTTGGAACATGACTGACATATCTATAAATCATCGGAAGTTTTTCTCATCATCAATATCATCATTCAGAGTAGAGAGATGAAATGACATCATCATCCTCATCAACATGAGGCTAAGGTAATATCATCATCATCTTTAGCGTGAGGCTAAAGTATCATCATCATCTTCAGCGTGAGGCTAAAGTAACATCATCATCTTCAATAACAACACAAGGTTGATACAACATCAAAAGCAACAATATCACATTACAAAGGCTGGAGCATCATCAACATCAACACTATGCTGAGAGTCTTCAGCACGAGGCTGGCATCACAACACGAAGCTGGCAACACATCATCATTGTCACATACCCACTACCTAAATCGGATTTTTTTGGTCTTCTGTCGAATCAGAAGCCCTAAACATCCATGGAGGACCAGCGTAAGCGGGTCCTTTCTCTCTCTCCCCGCTCTCATGTGGTCGCGGGTCACGATCACAGTCCGAATAAACGCAGTACCTCTTTCATATTTTGCGCCTCGGCGCTACAGTGACGTCGAGTCGTTTGACTTGGCAACCGTCGAATCCCGACAGGGCTAGTGATCGGCCAATGGGGGCAAATCCCTACAGGGTTAGCAAATGGCTAATAGGAACAAATCCCAACAGGGCCAGAGAACAGCCAA
>SNQJ01S0058241.1:33765-52730 GCA_010110895.2 Picea sitchensis
GAAGCAAGAAGAAACCCTAATTGATTGGTTAATAACCCTAGAAGACAAGTCGGCTCAAGGGAATGACTTGTATTAGGTTATTAGCCTCCAAGAGAAGAAGTCGGCTAAAGGAAATAATATATACTAAAGAATTAGTACCTAGAATGAGAAGTTGGCCTAGGTAGTCTACCAGATTTAGTATAAATATAGGAGGCTAGTCTTCAATCTCGCAGGCATTCTTAGAATTGCAGAGCTCACTTGTGTGCACTGCAGTTAGCTAGTTTTGCGCGCAAGTTTGGAGGAGAGCTACCGTTGCAGCTGCTTGAGCTAGTAGATTACATTTTGGCTTGGACTATCTCTTGGTTATGGTTTGGACTATCTGATCAGCTCTTGTTTGGTGCACTATCCTTGGTGAAAGGTGCACTACTCTTTGCTTGGCTATCTAGCCTAGGGTTTTCTTCCGGAATGATTCGCTGTCAAGGTTAAGGTGCTCAGAGGGTAGCTTCGGCCTATGGATGGGTGACAATGGTGATATTKTCGATGGTAAAAYGAACACATCCATCATATTCTAACAAAAACTAGATATGAGGACATGTAGAATTTCCTATTCTTCCTGAAATTTGATAACTGAAAAAATATTTCTCTAGAAATATTTTTTTCCCAATAAAAAATTGCTTTCATGAACTATAAAATGTAAGATATATAGAGTTAGTTGAGGAATGGTAGTAGTATATTCTTGACCAACTACCCTATTGAATAGCCATGCCATCTATTTATATGGATTCTTTAAAAAACTAACATGGATGCTTGATAAATCTTTTGGCATCATTGTCGGGTATTCAAGATATTGTTGCAAGAGCTCCCATCCACCATTTCTTGCCTTCAAGAAATGTTTAACTTAATCAACTTTAAAATTCATTTTCAACTTTGGTAGCCTGATCATTTTCTTGAAAATTGAAGGTGCTAGAGAAATAGGGGATTCTCCTTATAGATGAATTATTCTCTGGTTCTTATCAAACTTGTTTATGCACCACAAAACTAACTCTTTGTAATAAAAAACCTCTGGAACACAAACTACTAGAGAAATTCCCAATGTCCAAATATGGTTTGAACTTCTCTCTGGAGGCGGAAATGAAGAATGATACTTGTATGCTCTGAACCAAAAAAAAGTTTGATCTTCTCATCCAAATGTGTTGATGGTATCTTCGCATAAGTTCTCCTTTCTTCCAGTTGTCATGCTTAATGAAGTTGGAATATTAATTTATAGTCTTTTCAGAATGTTAATACCAAAGTAAACCTTTTTAACATAATATACCTTGAAATTATTATTTCAAAGGAATGATTAATATAAATTAAATTTGAATTGATGAAGAATTGTCTTAAGAAAATTTCCATTAATAACGGCCTTTTAATACTTTAACCATTTGTTAATTTTCATGATATTTGCATTAAATATACCTCTGAAAGAGTGACAAGATGAGACATGGATTACTGTGGGTGGTGGAGGATCGGATGTATGTAAATAAAAATGAAATGGGTGTAAACCCGCGGACCCACGGTGAGACTTAAAAAAATGACTAAGCATTAATAATGGATCTTTCTGATGGAGAGGATATGGGGTAAAGTGGAGCATTAATGAAATATGAAATGATCACAAACCCGCGGTTAGACTTTAGAAAATTACTAAGTATAAAAAATGGATCAGTTAGATGGAGGAGCAATGGGTATGGAAGAATTATAAAATGATCGTGGAGCCAGCGTGAAACTTGAAAATAGGCTTAGTGTTGAAATATTGTGTAGGTAGTGAAGTATGGGAAATAGACTAAGTATTAAGAATCAATCGAACATGAGGTTCGTGATGATAGTTAGTGAATCAGAGAAATGATTTAGACCCACGATGAAGTAGTTTAAGAAAATTCTAAGTATAGGTGCAAAATGAGAACGACAGAACATGATCGTGCATTTTGGAGGAGGCCAAAGTTTGAACAACAATGGAAATGACTGATCATGAACCCACAACAAAGAATTTTTTTATTCAAGTATAGGAAATAAATATACAAGAGAGAATTTACTAAGGACTTAGCACATTTGAGGATAAAAAATTGGCTCCAACTATGGGATAGTAACCCCTAGTGGGTTAATGAGAATCTAGAATCTCGACCATTGGGCTATGGAGTCAGTAAAAAAAAGAAAGAAAAGATTGTAAGAAAGAAGTACAGGGAAATAAAACAAAACTATATACAGGTGGTGATTGAAGAATTTTAATAAAAAAAACTTTTAGGGTGTTTCTCATTGACTAGAAACATCTGAACTGTTCCTTTCATGTCCTTCAACAGATAAGAGTTATAACCAATTTTTTTCCAATCATATAAGGGTTAATCTAGAGTGCTTCAAACTTTGTATGCAAATACAATTTTTCTTTTACCTTATTCCACAACAACACTAATTGTCCCTTTTGAAAATATTTTGTTGATGCACTTTGATCAAAATGTCTTTTGGAAGTCTATTTTATTTGACTCATTTTTATTAAGGCCTCTCCCCGTTATTCTTCCAAATGCATCAATTGATCATATCTTCTCTGTAAAGGAGAAACTTGTTCTATATATTCTTTGTTCACATCATAAGTCAAGGCATTTAACTCTAAATGAATTGGCATTTTTGCTTCTTTTCCATATACTAATGCGTATGGTCATAGCCCCGTGTTGTCTTTTGGTGTAAGTCTACTTTCCCATAATGCATCGATCAACTTTACATGCCAATTCCTCCAATTCATAGTGATTGTATTTTTAAGGATCTGGATCAATATCTTGTTTGTAGAATCGACTAATCCATTACTTTGGGAATAATAATTTGATGACTAACCCATGATAATACCATAATCCCCACAAAACTTTGTAAATTTTGATCCTGTGAAAATTGATCCATTATTAGTTATGAGTTTCTCAGGAACTCCAAATATTGACAAGATGATTGTTTTTATAAGTTATCCCGAAGAAATTATATTACCAAATTTGAAATGTACATAGATTGTGTTGTTGGCCTGCCACTAGGGAAACCAAACCAACAACATAGCATTAAATTGTCTAGAGTGATATGAAAATATAGTCTTCTAAACTGAAAAGTCTTGTAAATTTTGGAACAAAAACTATCTCCTATGCTTGTCATAAAACCTATCATAGAAATTAACTGTCAATCTCTTTCTGCACTTGATACAAAAATTGTATGAGAATTTCTAATATATTGTTCTGAAGGAGGATGGATTGAGATCCTAAATCCTTCCAAACTAATCCACAAAAAGAAGAACCTAGTAAACATCAACGTTTATTGGAGGGTTGGCCCTCATTTGGAGCTGCACGAACATCATCCAAGCTGAGGGTAGAGAGGTCTATTCCAATAGTCTTCTTGGACAAGAGATTCATATTGAGATCTTGGAGCCACAATTTTGCTTGAATATTGTCCAGTTGAAGTAGAATTTCCTCTTTGTCATGCTTCTTATCCATCATGGCTCGCCCAAGCAGGAGTTTCATATGCCAACAAATTTCAATTGTTCTCATGTAGTGAGAGAAAGAGGATTTGTTATTACCAATGTCAGAGACCCATGATTGAGGTTCCTCTTGGACCTCCTCATCTGAAAAAAAATATGCATAAAACTCTTACATCCTCTTCCAGAAGGCTGATGTTCTATTGAATGTTAGGTGGGGTATGGGATTTAAAGGAAGTAGAGGAGTCTACGACATTTGCAGCGAGCTTGGAATTAGTGGGAAGGGAGAGATATAGAGGGCTTCGACCCCGACCTCTGCCCTCTACCACGAGCCATGGTGTTTCTAGACAAAAAACAAAGCTTGAAGAAGTCGAGAAGAGGGTTTTGTAGGGGGCAGGAAGAGGTGATGCAATGATAAATCAGAGTAGGAAATTGTTGGTGGAGCCAAATGAAACCGAGAGGGAGAGATATAAGGTGAGGTCGTTTTTTGAGGATGGTGATGACCATGTTTCCATAATACACATGACACATGCTATGATTTTGCTTATTGGTTGGAAGGACTTCCCTGGAGATATGTCGGATGAGATATATAGGTCAGGAGCATGGCTTGTACTGCCAACCAACCTGAGATTTATGATGAGAATAGGAACCGCGATGGGACATCGTCCGGGTGGTGAGTGGAGCGAGTGAGGAGCTAAGGGTCATCAATGGAGGTGATAGGGGTAGCTGGAGGCAGGCGCACGACAACATGAGGGTTGGCCATGTGGCTATCTACCTCGGTGTTGACCCTTCTCAAAAACTCTTCCCTCATACCCGATACAATGGAATATTGACAAGATGTTATATTTGAGGAAAGTTATGAGTTCTTCAGAATCAATGTTTTTCAAAGCTATGACTTCTTTCCATTTGGTGAAATAATCGATTGCAGTGAGAATGTATGAGTGACCTTTACTAGACTTTGGATTGATTGTCCCAATGAAATCTAATCCCCACTGTCTAAATGGTTCTTCAATCATTATGGGTTGTAATGGAATTGTTGTGTTTTTCATCTTTCTTGAAATTTTTTGACAAGAGATGCATTTTTTTTATCATGAAGTAAGATTTTTTTAATATGGTAGGCCAATAATAACCTACTCTCATAATTCTATGTTTAGGTTTTGTTGGTGCAAAATGTCCACAAATTCCTTCATGATCAAACTCTTGTAGGACCCTTTGATATTTTGTGGAATCTATACATCTCAATAACATTCCATCAAAATTTCTCCAAAACAAGATTTCAACAACTAGCGCATATTGATTGGCCTTCATATTTAATGATCTTCTTTCTTTTGAGGAAATATTGATGGGATGCTGACCATATTGCAAATAAAAAACAATATTTTTGTACCATTCAGATGTTGATAATGATGAATCTATTGAAATGGGTATACTAACTCTTAATGCATCAATTCCTGTCATTAATTTTCATAACCCTTGTCCTTTGGCGACATCTAAATTCTTGATCTCAATATCATACTCTTGAATTTTCATAAGCCAATTTGCCCATTTTCCTTCTCTTAACTGTTGATTCAATAATAGTTTTACTGAAGATGTTGGGACATGATATATGACATGAGATGATACAATGTATGTCCTGAAATGTGATACCATTTTGACCAGATAAAGGGCTTGCATTTCTATCTTTTCTATCTTAGTTCATAATCATGCAATGTTTTGTGAATAAAACTGATTGGTAATTCTTCTACCTTTGCATTCCTCCATTCCAAAATAGAAGAAACATTTTCCTCTGAGGCAAAATAATATATTATAAAATATTTATTAAAGTTTGGGCTGACAAGGACTGGAGCAATAGTGATCACATGCTTGATTATAGTAAATGCTACTTGAATTTCTTGAGTCCATTCAAATTTATGATCTTTTTTCAACAAGATATTGATGGGTTTCACAATTGTTGCATAATCTGGGACAAATATTCGTACAAAGTTTATGTTTCCAAAGAAGGAATGTACCCCCTTCTTTGAGGTTGGAGGATTCAAGTCATCGATTGACTTGATTCTTTCTTGATATATATATGTTATCAGACTAATCGGTAGGTGCGGACACTAACAAATCTCCCTAGATCCACCTGGATCTAGAACAAAACAGGACAGGACATGACTCTTTCCCTAAGTTTTGACCATTGAATTAGCTAGTAGGAATGAACAAGTAACATACCTTTGTATCACTTCCTAGGGTCTCTGTTGCTCCCGCTTCACTCCGGTGCTCTCGTGAGGTCAAGACCAAGACAACACAAACTAACCAAAGTGAAGATAGCAAAATATATTCAACTGTCAACTTATGTGTATGATCAAGGAATTACACAATAAAGTGAGAATAGCTTTATGGGAAAGGGACATGCCACTGTATCGTATTGATTGAAAGTAAAGATTACAACCTGATCGCCTTGATGTCGCAAGCTTCCTTTCGATGGCTCTTGGCTCTGACACACACACTTGCTCAATCCTTGTATGAAGAAGATCAAATCCTCTTGATAGATTTGCTAGAGTCTCCAAGTTCCTGTTCAAGCTAAGTCCTTCACACAATTCTTTCACCAATTCTCCAATGAATCTTGCTTAACCTTTTCCATGAGAATTCCCTCAATATATATGAGAGAATGAGATGGTTACTTAGATAAGAATGATCCCACAATATCAGGGAATCCAGTACAAGGATAACCATTCGAATGCCAACCCATTCTTCTAGAATATTCCCTTCTAGAATCATCGAGAATTCACCTTTTTCCATGCTTTAGAGAAGGTTCACACCCTAGCTATGTTACACAATGCGAGAAGTTCACACCCCAGCTTAAGGCAACCTACGAGAATGGGTCATTCTTGCACCCTGGGATACTAGCAACCTGCGAACTCTCTTCAAAAAATTAGTTTTCTGGGAAGAGATGAATATAACTTTTCTAAGAAAAAAGTTCTTATGAGGAGCCTGAGTACACCATCATCAATACACCATCATGATGACCAAAATCATGGATAACAATATATATATTCCTTCTTTACTAACTATATGTCCCAAGAGTTTTCCTTCTGATACTGCAAACAAACATTTCTTAGGATTCAAAGATATACCATAAAATATGCAATATTCAAAGACTTCTCTTAAATGCTTGATATGCTCTTCTCTTATTTTGGAATGAATAGTCAAATCATCTTTATAATCATCCATGAATTTCCCAATCAAATATTTGAAAGTATGATCCATTTCCCTTTGAAAGGTCACTGCTACATTCTTTAAACCAAAAGGCATGCGAGCATAAGAATATATCTTCCATGGTGTAACAAAATAAGTCTTGGGCCTTTCTTCCTCTGCAACTAGCACTTGGTTATATCACGAAAATCCATCTAACATAGGCATCCAGGCTAAACCTGTAACTTGTTGTAGCAACATCTCCATATTTGGGAGTGGATAATTATCTTTTATGCTAGCTTTGTTTAGATCATTGAAATTGACACAAAGTCGAATATTCCCACTCTTCTTTCTGATTATGATAGGATTTGAGAGCCACTTTGAATGTCTGATAAAAAATATTATTCCAACCTTCTTTAACTTTTCCAACTCCAAATTTACTAATGACTTCAGCTTGGGATTAATTATTCTTAGTTTTTGCCTGACATAATTCACTCCTTTAAGTGGTATGATATACTAAAAACTGGATTTATCATACTCCTTTAAATCATCATAAGTCAAGGAAAAAATTTTAGGGAATTTTTTGAATAGGAAGTGTATTGATCAATTTCTTCCTTTGTACAACTAGTACCAATATTTATGTACTTGGGAGAATCATGAGTACCAATATTTACCTTTTGCGTTTCTTGGATTTTCATGATAGATACTTCTTCTCTTAGATCCAAGATCTTTGTTTGATCATCCCTTGTGAAAATGGATTCCAAATCGAAAAAATATTTTGAAAGGACCACAACATTCTGATCATCCAGGCCTTCAGGAAAGTCATTTGGATCAATGAGAAAATCAACATGTTCATCATTTTCAAAAATTTGCAAAAAAAATTGATTGTCTAGTACTAAATAGGCCTGAAAATTATTTTAATAGAAAATATACTTTGATCTTGGGAATCATTTGGGTTGAAGAGAGATGAAAAAACCACCAATGAATCAACCTTATAATTCTTATCTCTAGGAAATGAAAGAGATCTTGAATGAATTGAAAGAGTTCATGAGTTCACATACTCTTTTTGCATAGTATTTTAAATTTTATTTTTTGATTCTATACCTTTTCTTGATGTGGTTTATGACCAATTTCGAGTCTCCAATTACTACCAGATTTTCTACTTTCATTTGGAGTGTAAGAGTCATTCCTTGTATTAGTTATTCGTACTATGTTTCATTGTTAGTACAAGGAAACTCTAGTCTAATTGCTTGTGGATATATACTAGATTGAGGAATTTTAAAAACATATCAACTGCACTTACATATTTGGAACAAGATCCATCAAATGACATCTTCCAGAATCTCTAAAAAGAATCTTCTTCTTCTTTCTTTAAAGGGTTGACTTGTTCTAGATTGAGAAAAACATAATTTCCAATTCCAACATCAATACAATTTTCCAATACTTCATTTTCTTTCTTTTTGAATGACTTTAGCTTCCCAGTTTCCTGAGGGACTTTGACCATCATTCCATCTTTGTTAGGAAACATCATACAACTCCCATCATTCATAATATATCCTCCAATCATGGAACTCTAGTCTCTCCCTAAAACAACACCATACACAGGAGGTAAATCTACAACAATGATAGTAAATGTCGTGGTGATATGTGGAGATGCACTTATCCATGCACAAAAGTCTTTTATCTCACCATAAGTTGGGATGTTTCTTGAGTCAATTGCATATATGATTTCCCCGAATTTGTAATACTTGGCACATGCCATTCCTAGTGCCTCCATAACTGATAAAGGAATAATGTTGTTGGCTGCTTCACTATCAACCAAACAATTGTACAATACCACATCATGATTTTATATGGTTATATAGAATGGTGGTTTACCTCTTGGTCTGACTGATGGAACATTTTGTTGTTGCCTGGAATTCATAACAACACCTTCTACTCTTGTGCTTGAATCATCAAGTATCTTTAAAATATTTTCCCTTTGTTGTGGTATCTTTACCACCTCCATGAAAGGAAAAGTAATTCTAAGTTTGGGTAAATCATCAATCACATTATATGTCATCTGTTATGGAGTCTTTGACTAGCTAACAACTGCTTGTTGCTTTGTTGATTCTGCAGTGTTTGCTTTAGTATTTTCTTTTTCAGGAGCCTCTTTTGTTTTGAACTTACTCACTTGTGCCCTTGTTTGAACAACATTCTCTTGTGAAATATTAAATTCTTCTTGTTCATAAAAAATATAGAAAGATGATTTTCTTTCATCCGTATGTACTGAATCTAATATCTCACCTTGAGTGATATCAACCTCTTGTTTAACGACCGCATCGTTACGACTACAAGCGAAGAAGAAAGTGCATTTTTTTTTTTTGTTTTTAGGCAGGAAGGAAACGATGACAATAGTTGAACCACACAACCTAATGACGAGCACCACGTACAAAGATCAGGCAACAAACAACAACGACTCAACACACTAGCACATCGAGCAATTGGGCGAATTATGCGAAAATAAAAATAGATAGAAACGACTACCCGCTCGACAAAAACATGACAAAACCTACAAGCTAAAGGAAAACATCCACTATCCCGACACAACGGCCTCGACGACCAATAACTGGAAACCTCTACGACGCGCAAACCAAAATGTGTGAAGGCGTTACAAACCAAATGCCAACATCAATATAAACGAACAATTCCCACATCAGGAAGCACAAGCTCCAACCAAGTTATCATTAGCCTCTATCCGTCAGGGTGCGCGATGATCCCCTCATCAAGAATCACGCCGTCACTAGGCAATAGGCGTGACAACAACCATGGTGCAACATAACATAACTAGACCAATGACCCAAGAAAATTGAATGCGCTAGGAGACTAAATTAACTAAATACACACAAGATGACTAAACCTAGCACCCAACCGACAGGTCAATAAGATGTAAGGGAATCTAATGACTATGACATTCAAACAACACAATAATTTCCTCACGCAACAAATTCGATCTGTACACAATAAAATAATTAAAATCAACAATTAGATCCTTGCACAAATTCCAAATCTGACATCGGATGAGTGATTTCCTAGGGATGAATTTGATATCTTTTCATATGGAACAATAAGAAACATGTCCCTTCAACAATATAAAACCCCTTTTTGAATATGATAACTTTTTCAACTGAAACAACAAGATAAGATTGCTGCCTATGGAACGCATTAGATTTGCTATTTATCTAGTCTACAGATATCACTGTAATTGCGGGATGTAATATGGTAATTATTGACAATTGTTTCTATAGTAAAAGATGGTCGCTGGCAATGACAAGACATATCGCTGCCTAAAAAAAAGAAAAAACACAGTCACCAATTTCTGTCATACAACATGTAAATCAATGTATATAGACGCTCTCATTCAAGTATGAATTCATTGTCTATAGAATACTTCTGCATTAAATCGTTGTCTCAGAATGTCTACTGTATGAATTCGTTGTCTAACTAACCATCAATACAGATTCTAGAGTTGTCCAAGTAATAAAACACAATCCAATTATAAGCTAAAAACGCACCCTATAAATGTGCTGAACGTAGTCTAAAAAGTGTTGAGAACGCTGTCTATTAAATCGCTGAGTAAGAATAGTTGTCTAATCAAATTCGAAGGAGGATTTAACTCCATAAGGTATCAACAACCACTCATCAAAAGGTTCTCTATAAAATTAAAATTGCTAGCATACAGATTACATAAAGGAAACACTCACTGTCCAGCAAGGAAATACACATAAAGGAATACATAAAAAGAAAACGCTGACCCAACAATATATGGTTATGATTGTATCATTACGTTCATTCGCTGTCATACACAGCAGTAATGCGAGGAATCGTTGTCTATTAGACAGTCATATAATACAATAAATTTACCCTACCCTTACGCAGTCAAAACACAACAACCAATTCGATGTCTTGGTAATAAAGTCATCTATTAAAAGGGTACGATATCACTGACCTCTGAAAGTCAGGTTTGTCTTTTAAATATAATTTGAAAACGAATATAATGCTATAGAAGCAGACAACTATACAATACATAGCTAACAATTGATATCGCTATACAAACCAATGCTATACAATACCCAGTGACCAATGATATTGCTATACAACTACACAGCTAACAAATACACAACTTTCAAATGATATAGCTATACAACGGATATCACTATACATATACACAACTAATAAATGATATCGCTAAAAACTCAACGCTAACAATTACACAAATAACAAATGACTTCGCTATTCAATACACTAAATGTTTTTGTCTTATTACTACATCGAATACATCTAAGAAAATGTTGTCCAATCGCTGTCATATAAAATATCTCACTGTGTTCCAACATAGATATAATTCATTACTAAAAATCAATAAAACCATACTAAAATGTTGTGTAAAACGATAAGATGAATTTGAAACTCTCAACCTCGGAACTCTCAATCGTTGTGTATAATTTTCATTTTAAAGGTGTATTTTAAATGTTAAGAATGATGGATCGCCTCCCAAAAATTTCGCTGACTAGACTCGTTGTGGTTAGAGAAAGCAGATGGAGCATAAAAATCAAAGTCGGACATATGTAGGGTCATTATGAAAGGGACGTGACTTATCATCATGCTGGGAATTATTACCCAAAAACGCTGGGAAACATCCAAGGGAACACTGGGATATCAAACCTAAAAAAAAACCGCATAAATAATCATCATTTAAAACACTGAGATGTTTTTTTTCAATCAAGGAGTTTGGGACTGTGATTAAAGTCGCTAAATCTAATCAGTGAATGAAAAATCCCTTCCATGGTGTAAGGGATATCACTGGTAAAAATATATTAAATAAAGAATGTCTTGATACATATCAGAAAACATTATCCCCCAAATTTGACTATCAACCATTAAAACTGTCCAAGTGCAATCAATAGGAAAAAGGGTAAATGCTGATTTTACAGAGGGTAAATCACAGACAAGTAAAATGGTAAAACGTAGAGTGATTATAAAAATGCAAAGAGTAATAAGCTATTCACGGAGAGGAAAGAAAAAAAATACAAAGAGGTATTCAATCACAAGAAGGCGCAATACAATCATTCAACCAGGAATAATCAACAAGGGTATACAACTGGGCAAAATTATCCTTCACTCATCATCCATGCACAGAAAAGCAGGGCATTAGAATATATAGGTCGCTATGCACCAAAGTGGCGATCGTTGATTCGACTCTTGGACGACTACTCAGGCATGGAATGATAATCTAGGGATAAGGGTGGAATATAAATCACAATGTCTTCATAATAATAAATAAAATAAAACAAAACAATCATAGCAATCAAGGATCGGGTTTCTAAGGAAATCAATTAAAACAGCGAGCGTAAAGCTATGATGACTTTAAGTTCTTGATTAAAAATGTTGAGTAAAACACTTTTATTTACACAATTAAAAGTACATAAATGAAAGCGCAAGAACAATATTTATCTACCATCCAAAATAAAAGCAGGCGTACCGTAGCCCAAGGTGACAACTCTAACTCGTTGTCCCGCGTGCTCCATCCATCTCCCGCCTGCCGATCGATGTGACTTCACTAGTGCCTCCCAGCGAACGCTAGGGGTACTCTTCTTCCCCCTGAGCCCCCCGAGCCGCAAAGGGGCCACACACACTAAACCAAAGAACATCTAGCAACCAACTCGCCTCACAAGGTCGAGCTACCACTCATTACCCGAGCTGGGTATCCCAACTCTCACAAGATAAGTCAGTCAAGGCAAAAATTCTGCAGAGTAACATTACGCATAAAAGATGATATATACTCCTCCTCCCCCATCCTTTTTATAGGGTTTCTAAGTGGTTTCTTTCCCAAATTCCCATTTAATTTAATTTTCATTAATTTAATTCAGAAAAACCTCCCCCGTACACATGTCCCCCATCCCCCTAGTTGCACCAGAAATTAATTTCATTAATTATTTAATTACTCCTATTTCCCTCACCCACCTAAAAGCATTCCTAAAATCTCTCCTTGGTGTCCTTGTATTCCCTTACACCGTTTAAATGACTTATGCCCTTACTAAATTCCTAGTTGAGTTCATAATTAGAAACTTCTTAAAGGCAAGATTCCTTACTAAGTTAGTCATTCAATGTTTTCGTTACGTTTCCCTTTTTCTTTATGTTTCCCCTTTTCCTTTAGTTTCCTATTTATTTTAAGTTTCCCTCTTTTCCCTTTTTATCTAAAACTCAAATTAGCAAGTGTAGAAAAACCACCTCTTTCTCTTTTTAATTAATAAAATTTAATTAGCATATGTGGAAAAACAATCATTTTTTTTTTTTTTTTTAATTTAATCCCCCAAAGTAAATTTGATTTTAATAAATTAATTGAATTTCTTACCCCCTTATCGTCACATGTTTAATTATTATTATTATTATTTTTTACCACAAGTATCACTTAGACCTAGATTTTAATTTCCTAGGCTGGGCGACATTTTTATTAGGGAAATTGTTTATTTTAAATCTTACTTATCCCATCATTCATTTTAAGGCCGACTAGGTTTAATCACTTACTCATTGAAATCACGACGTACCCTTTAGGATGCACTAGGTGCTCCAAGGGTGAAACTCACCTTTTTCTATTTTCCTTGCACGACGTGTCCTTAAGGATGCACTACGTGCTCCAAGGGTGCCACTTGCCTCTTTCCATTTTCCTTATGCGACGTGCCCTTCAGGACGCACTACGTGCTCCAAGGGTGCCACTTGCCTCTTGATTGACTTCATAGACATAAAAAACCCTTGGATTCAATACTCCTCTAGGTGATCTTGTAGGAGACTAAGGACCTCTAAGGAATAAGGCCCCTGCCTTATTGGGCGCCTCTTAGAATCATCGTGAGCGACTGTTGCAGTCTACCCTCACGACATCGTGGGTCTTCTCTAACTAAGTAATCGTTAACCTATAGTTCGAGCCACGATGGGAGTGCTAATAGGATGTGGTAGGGTTTTTGTCCACACCTCCCTCAAAGTCTTTGGTTGTCATGCGTGACCCCTCTACTCCACATGTGAGTCTGGTCGACAAGCTATCGTCAACCTGCATCATCAAAAAATCATGTCAGCAATAATAATCAATCATCATAACATCTAATCAGATGTACATATGTCATATCAACAACAATCAAACCCCAATAGTCCACTCCCTAACTCGATACAGAGTCCAAGGGGTTTGATTGATGCCTCTGCATCCTCGAGGTCCAAGGTCCTGCACACTTAGGAGAACCCAATCAATAGCACATGTCTATGTAAATACACAAAATAACATATCATCATATCCATAATGCCTCATAATCATAATCAAATGACCAATAGTATAATAATCTGGATCACTTGCAAGCAAGTGTCCTCAAATAATAAGTTCTCTCAGTGCACGCAAGAGAGGGATGTTACATACACCCCCTCTTGGTCTAAAATTTGTCTTGAAGTTTCACAGTACATAAGTGCTGAAATAAAGTGTATCACAATATCGCAAGTCTATCTATAAAAAATAAATGGAAACTGCTGGCGCATATCATATGTGTCCTCCTAGGTCGCCGAGTTCGGACTATAGTTGTCCCACTGGACCTTGACCTGATCTACTGTTCGACGCCGTAGCTGTTGAATGCAATGGTCCAGGATGTGTATTGGCTCAGCAATGAGTGCACCCTCATCTGATACCTGCAAGGTACTCAAGTCAAAATATGTGGAGGATCACTAACATAATGTCTCAAACAGAGAGGTGAAAGACATCGTGCATATGCCTCAAAGAATCAGGGAAGGCTAGTCAATAGGCCACATGCCCCTTCTTTTCCATAATCTCGAAAGGTCTCACGAACCTAGGAGAGAGTTTAGCACCTTTTCTAAACTTGATCAAACTCTTATGCGGTTTCTCGTGCGTTGCATAGTTCTCCTCATGCCTTCTCAACTTCCTCGAGATGTAAGAGATCACTCGACTGTATTGAATCAAGATTGTGTCTAAGCCTTCCTTGGATGCGTCAGTGCATACCAAGAAGTCCACGCCCATGTAAGGGACCTTTAGTATCAATGCTGTTGTCAACAACTCTTTGAGCCTCTGAAAGGATTCTGCACATTTCTTGGTCCAAACACACTTCTTGTTCTTCTTCCGCAATTCCGTGATCGGATTTTCTATCTTCGAAAATCCCTCGACGAACCGTCGATAGTATCCTTCTAAACCCATGAAGCTACGCACTTCTGGGACATTTGTCAATGCAGGACATTCCATAATAGCCTCGACCTTAGCTGGATCCACGACGATACCTTTGTCAGAGATGACATTCCCTAAGTAGTGAATCTTCGATTGATAAAACGAGCATTTAGATAATTTCCCATACAATTTGTTCTCTCGCAGACACTATAGTACTAAGCACAAGTTCTCGTCATGTTCCTCCATTGTCTGAGAGTAAATCAAAATATCATCAATGAATACTTGGATGAACTTGTCCAAGTACTCGCGGAACACCTCATTCATCAAACTCATAAATTCCCTTGGGGTTTTCGTTAGTCCAAACGATAAAACAATAAACTCATAATGGCCAAACCTTGTCTTAAAGGAGGTCTTAGGGACATCATCCTCCTTGATCCATAACTGGTGATACCTTGATCTCAAGTCGATCCTTGAAAACACCGTCACACCCTTCATCTGATCAAACATATCATCAATCCTTGGCAATGGATACTGATTATTGATCGTTGCCTTGTTCAATTGACGATAGTCAATGTAGAGTCTCCATGACCCATCCTTATTTCGTATGAAAATAACAGGCGCACCCCACGGTGACACACTTGGACATATAAGTCCTAGGTTCAACAACTCCTTTAGTTGCATTCTCAACTCCTGTAACTCTGGGGTCGACATCCGATAAGGTGTTCTCACTATCGGTTCAGTCCCCGGTTTTAGGTGTATGGTAAATTCCAATTCGCTCTCTGGTGACATTCTAGGTAACTCCTCTGGGAATACATCCGCAAACTCTCTCACCACCAGAAGGTGTTCTAAACCTTCCGCTACTCCCTTCTTGTTTAACACAAGGATTACATAAAGCTTACATCCCTTATGCATGCTCTTCTGTACCTGTAAGGAAGAGATGAACCTCAGGGAAAATCCATGGTTCCAACCTACAATCACGTGTCTCTGTCCCTCATCATCAACCATGCTCAAACGTTTCGTCTTACAATTGAGTATCACCTCATGCGATTCCAACTATTCCATACCGATCACAACGTCATAAGATCCTAATATTGTGATGTACAGGTTGGCCCTGGTGAAACAATCTCCCAGGTTAAGGATACAGCCCATAACCTTCCCACCAACCTTCTGTTTGGCTCCCGAATCCTTTTCTACAAAGCTAAAATCATCAGGTTCGACTGCCTTTACCTTAATCCCTTTTAGCGTTGCACCTGAAATGAAACTCTCAATAGCACCGATATCTATAAAAATACTAAGGGTCTGGTCAATGATGGTACTTGACGTCTCAAGCATAGTTGACTGGTGATTTTCTTGGTGGTTACTCACCACTACAAGAATCCGATGGGCCTTGCCCAAAACTCCCATGGTAGTGGGTCTGACTGATCTAGATTCTCCAGTCCTCTCCACTGGGCATTCATGCTGGTAATGTGGCTCCCCACATTCTAACACACTTCCTTCGCTCCAGTACTCCTCGTACCTGAAGTAGAAGCTGGATCCTAACATTGAGGCCAACACGAACTTGTTTCCCTTAAGTTTCTCGGTAAAATGTGTGGAGCATACCGAAGAAAATCCAAAAATGGGCTTTGTACTAGGGCACCATACAGTCACCCTGTCACAAGGTGTTGAACTCATTGCACTAAAACTCAATGAATTMYTCTGATAGGTACCTCTTTCGAAACCGTTCCTCGAAYAGTTCCCATGACACATCTTCGATGACCATGTTCAATTATGGTAGGAGTGTCTTCCACCATAGAAGAGTKCTCCCCTTCAKTTGAAAGACTGCCATGAAGACCTTCATGTTGGAGGTATAGTCKTGAAGTGCAGGAACCTTGCCATATTCTCCAACTATGCCTCGGCGGTTGCGCCATCCGAGGCACCCAAGAACTCGAAAGATTCGACCTTCTCGAGTTCGCGGTGAAAGCTAACGATACTGGTTGGGGCGCATTATGGACCCTCAGGGGTACATGCGTCCTGGCCTCGACTCAGTACAGATGGTGAATCAAGGCCTCTGACACTCCCTGGAAGGGCCTTGTTATACCATCATCATCCCTTATAACATTTGAATCCATACCAAGGACTTGTTCTTTCCCTTGGGGTTAGACTTCAAGGGCACGGGCACTGGAGGCGTCACACCTCCTTCCACGACACCACATTTCGAACCTCTGTGGCGTCCTCAAATCGAGATCACCGCAAGGACGCATTAAGATTTTTAATTAGTGCTAGGTTAATAATCAAGGGTCTACTACAGTGGAAAKCCCGAYGATCCACAGTCGCAGGGTTGAACCCCACTCTGATACCATATGTAATGACCCCATCGTTACGACTACAAGTGAAGTATAAAGTGCAATTTTTGTTTTTGTTTTTAGGCAGTAAGGCAACGGTGACAATAGTTGAACCATAAAACCTGACAATGAACACCACACACATAGATCAAGCAACAAACAACAATGACTCAACAGACTAACACATCAAGCAACTGGGTGAATTATGCAAAAATAAAAACAGATAGAAATGAATACCCTCCCAACATAAACACGACAACGCCTACAAGCTAAAGGACAACATCCACTATCTCGACACAATGGCCTCAACGATCAGTAACTGGAAACCTCTACAATGCACAAACCAAAACGTGTCAAGGCGTTACAGACCAAGTGCCAACATCAATTAAAACGAACAACACCCAGATCAGGAAGTAAAGGATCCAACCAGGTTATCAGTTGCCTCTATCCGTTAGGGCGCGCAATGATCCCCTCATTAGGAATCATGCCATCACCAGGTGATAGGCGCGACAACAACCATGGTGCAACATAACATAATTGGACCAATGACCCAAGAAAATTGAACATGCTAGGAGACCGAATTAACTAAATACACACAAGATGACTAACCCTAACACCCAACCGACAAGTCAACAATATGTAAGGGAATCTGACGACTATGACATTCAAACAACACAATAATTTCCTCTCATAACAAAGTCGATCCGTACAAAATAAAATAATTAAAATCAACAATTAGATCCTTGCACAAATTCCAAATCCAATATCAGATGGGTGATTTCCTAGGGAGGACTCTGCTATCTTTTCAACTGGAACAATAGGAAACATGTTCCTTCAACAATATAAAACCCCTTTTTGAACATGCTAATTTTTTCAACTGAAACAACAAGATAAGATTGTTGCCTATGGAACACATTAGATTTGCTATTTATCTAGTCTATAGATATCACTGTAATTGGGGGATGTAATACGGTAATTATTGATAATTGTTGTTGTAGTAAAATATGGTTGCTGGCAATGACAAGACATATCGCTACCTAAAAAAAAGATAAAACACAGTCACCAATTTCTGTCATACAACATGTAAATCAATGTATATAGATGCTCTCATTCAAGTATGTATTCGTTGTCAGAATGTCTACTATATGAATTCACTGTCTAACTAACCATCGATATAGATTCTAGAGTTGTCCAAGTAATAAAACACAATCCAATTATAAGCTAAAAACACACCCTATAAATGTGTTGAACGTAACTATCTAAAAAGTGTCGAGAACGCTGTCTATTAAATCGCTGAGTAAGAATATCTGTCGAATCACATTCGAATGAGTATTTAAATCCATAAGGCATTAGTAACCACTCATCAAAAGGTTTTCTATAAAATTAAAATTGCTAGCATATGGATTACATAAAGGAAAGGCTCACTGTCCAACAAGGAAATACAGATAAAGGAATACATAAAAAGAAAATGTTGACCCAACAATATATGGTTATGATTGTCTCATTGCGTTCTTTCACTTTCATACACAAAAATAATGCAAGGAATCACTGTCTATTAGACAGTCATATAATATAATAAATTTACCCTACCCTTACACAGTCAAAACACAACAACCAATTCACTGTCTGGGTAATAAAGTCATCTATTAAAAGGGTATGTTATGACTGACCTCTGAAAGTCAGGGTTGTCTTTTAAATATAATTTGAAAATGAATATAATGCTATAGAAGCATGAAACTATACAATACATAGCTAAAAATTGATATCGCTATACAATACCCAACGACCAATGATATCGCTATACACCTACACAGCT